>JAODJU010000040.1:35028671-35051964 GCA_026776725.1 Gnathonemus echidnorhynchus
GGGGGGGGGGGGGGGGCGGGAGTGAGGTAGGAGAGGAGCAGGAAGAGAGAATCTTCACGTCTTTATTTTGTCAATTGATGATCACAGGAAGCAAGTTCAGTACGACTGGAAAAAGCTTGGAAACAAACTGAAACAAGTACGCAAAAACAAAAAAAGCCATGTGACCACTTCGCGTTAAAAAGCAGAAAAATTTATCAGAAAAATTTACGGTAATTAAGCCATATAATCATATTCTTGGTCTAGACAGGCTGTTCTTTTAACTCTCAAAATGTGCTGCCATTGTTATTCCTGCCTCCTGTTGCATTGCTGGAAAAAAATATTGCTTATGGGCTCTAAAAATCCTTAAAACACTACAAGCCCACACAGAGGTTAACCATCAGTGGTCTGGGCCCATGTCCATAGCGATCGATAGGATAATGCACCACTATTAGGGCATAGTGCAGTCCAATCTGGTCACATGCAAGAAGGTCAGCTTATTACAAAGGAATTAAGAAGAAGTTCTCGAGACCAAGGGCATCCAGCCCCAGTCCAGGTGAGCCACAAGTTTGTACAAAAACTGTTCTGCTGAGAGAGGGTTACATTGGTTCAATTATGTGAGCAATTACTGCGTCTACGGAATGAATATTGGGTATTTTCTCGGACTTCATGTACAAATAGAAGCTCCCGACCAATTTGCACCCCAAAGCAGCACGACAACAGGTCATCACTGATTGTCATGGAGTGATGGAAGTGGTGTCAAGGCAGGGTAGGGGGCGCTGTAGCACAGGGACCCAGGAAGGCCAGGGACGGGATCGATCAGGGCCCGATCATTTCTGGGAAGGCCGAGAGGGTACGACATGGGCATGTTAGAGACGCCCCAGGAGTGGTGTAATCGCCGGCCCTCGGTCAGCCCATTAGGAGAAATTAGAGCTAATTAAGCGGGTAACTTGGGGACAAAACATTCCTGTGATGTTGGACCAAAAGGCACAGAGAGGCTGCCTGATTGCTGAGTGGCTAATTGGCCTTTAACTGCTTCTCATGGAGACGAGCAAGAGGGAGCAGCAGAGGGACCCGGTGAGGCGTGACACACCCAGACACGCCTCTCCCTGAGCAGCACAAACACGCCGACCACAAATGCAAATGAGGCCTTATTTACTGCTGAATCACTCGCTCAGAGGAGTTAAAAAACAAAGCATAACGTGGGCCTGCAAGAGCAGAGAGGGTGATGTTCCTTCTGACCTAATGAAGTGACCACTCACGCAATCCATTTCTGAATCAAATTTCTGGAGGTCCACTGCTGTTGTACCCTTGAAATGAGTCCTGTAAAAATGGATAGAGTGTTAAATTATCACCTGCTCTAAGTTAATCCCAGGCTAATCATTAGCTAAAAAACCCAAAAAGGTAATTAATTTGTTCGCAACAGCTTGCACGTGTCATCGCCATGCTCCGAACCTGCGATGTGACAGGAGGAAAGCTGGCCGTGTCTTCATCTGGGCCCGCCCATGAGTCACATACTGCCCGTGAGACCAGCAAAACACGTATGATTACAATGCGCCTCATTTCAAGAATATGAGGGAGCTCACCATAACTATGGCGACCTAGCAGCCAATCACGGGCAGAGCTGTAAACACACTGCAATCCGACTGGTTAGTTTTTTTTTTTTCATATAAGATTGAGTAAGAATGCAGCTTAACAACTTTATAACTGCATTATAAAGCTTTTTAGTGTAATGTTATTACCAAAGAGTTAATGACTAGTAGTGGTTATCTGCTAGCTAAATGTCTGTTCTTTGTGGTAGAGGTAGTTTGTGTGTGTTTACATATATGCAAATATGTGAGTGGTAGGTAGTAAAATTAATCTTTTATATTCATTATTCAGGTGCTATTTCTTTAAATATATCTATGGATATAGCTGTTGAAGACCTGTAATGGTCTCACCCCCCCCCCCCTTTCTGCCACCTTTCTGCCACAAATCGGGATAGTTCAGGAGCTCTCCCACTCCTACGGCACGTGACAGTGGGGTACCATACCTGTAGGGGGCGTTGTTGTCTGTTATGCAATGACACCTTGTTTTTTTTTTTTTTGTTAAATTTGCCCGCATTTTTCCGCGAGTACACTTATATGTATGTTGAAGCTGATTGTGAGGTATGAATCGCAGCTTGACTGGGGTGAATTTCCCTCAGCCCACTGCCCCTAATCACTCACTCTGTCCCAGGAAGCAGCGGGTAGGGGGAAGCGTAAGGGGGGTAGCAGGCACTATGAGAAACTTAAAGGTGCCTGTTCACCTGACCATATGCCACTGAAAGCAGAGTAGCCTCACGAATAGCTAATGGTTTAGGCTGTATTATATATATGTTGGCTGATGAATCATCCTCTTGTGCTGAGGGGTGTCTGGATTTTAGAGCATCGTCTGGGTCCCTGTGCTCTCACACCGCGGCCCTCAGTCTGCATCTGGGCCGGCTGTGTCCCACCAGCTCCAGCAGTAGTGAGGTTCCTAGCTGTTTTTGCCATTAAAGAAAGAAGGTTGGGGGAGGAAAAGGACACTGATAATTCAGGCCCCCCCCCCCCCCCCCCCACAAACCATGCCACCTGCTGCTTCCCAGCTCCGCTCCTGGGTGAAAAGGGCCCACCCAGGCAGACACTAAGGCCCCAGGCCCCCTACTTGGGGCAATGGGTCCCCTAAAATGCTGAGATATGAAGACAGATGCTCTCTGTAAAGGTGCTACTCTCAGCTCTCGGTTTGGTGCTGTGGCAGCAATGAGTCCTCAATCTGAAATCCTTCCGTACTGATGTATGCCAAGTAACATGCCATCCAGACACCATATATTACAGAAACATTCTGTACATATTCAGAAAGATCATTTCTTATACATATCATACTATATCATAGTCACAAGCATATAGTATCTGATAAAAATGGATGCTATACAGAGTAATGCAATGTTGCATTAAAACGCTGGGAACCTTGGTGAATGTAATTTAATTACAATGCAATGTAATTAAATGTAATGTAAAATAGGACTAAAATACTATAATACATAACAAAGGTAATGCAATTGAGTGTAATGCAATGCGGTTCTAAGCACTAAAACTCGTGTGAGGTTTGCAGTTTCTGCTCCTGTGCACTTTGTCCCAGATTCGTAGAAACTTGTTTTTATAGCTAAAAAAACCCACAACTGAGGTAACAATCAAAATAAAGAGCCAAACTAATCACACTTTAATCTGATGAAGATCATAGCATAGCTGAATCACTGACATACATCTGGTTTGAATAAATCACATAATCTTGGGGGAATAATATCGAGGGGGCGGCTTTTCCTTCTTTACTTTCCAGGCCTGGCACTCTGCTAGCCTGGGCCCTATTATTCAGCAGAGGAGACGGCATTTTTTCAGATGGGGAGCAAGTAGAGGCATTTGTATTTTATACAAGGATTTTCTTCTGTTTTTTGGGGGGAGGGGGGATTTGAGTGATCTGGCAGGGCAGCAGAGTGCTTACATTTGCTAACGGCAGGGTGAAGAAGTAAATGGGCGGGGGGGTATGAAAGAGGTATGCTACTGCAGGTGTGCGAGGCCCCGCTGGAGCCCAGGATCGACAGTGACCCCCCCCCCCCCGGATGGGGAATGGCTCACTCTCCCACTCCCCCAGCTAATAAACTCCAATATTAGTTACAGGCTTTAAACTCAGGAATGTGCCACTTTAACCCCTTCCTCACCCTTTCTGATCACCGCAATGAGCACCGTTGCATATGTTAAGGGGGGGGGCAATGTTGTTCTTAGCCACATCCCCCCGATGTAGCGCCCCTGCACAGCCTGCACAGAGGTGACAGGTGTGTGTCTGCGTGCATATGCAGGTGTGTGTGCGCAGGTGTGTGTCTGTGTGCATATGCAGGTGTGTGTGCGCAGGTGTGTGTCTGTGTGCATATGCAGGTGTGTGTGCGCAGGTGTGTGTCTGCGTGCATATGCAGGTGTGTGTCTCTGTGCATGTGCAGGTGTGTGTCTGCATGGGTGTGCAGGTGTGTGTTTGCATGGATGAGCAGGTGTGTGTCTGCGTGCATATGGAGGTGTGTGTGTGTGCCGGTGTGTGTCTGCGCGCATATGCAGGTGTGTTTCTGCAGGTGTGTGTCTGCGTGCATATGCAGGTGTGTGTGCAGGTGTGTATCTGTGCATGTGCAGGTGTGTGTCTGCATGGGTGTGCAGATGTGTGTCTGCGTGGGTGCGCAGGTGTGTGTCTGCATGCATATGCAGGTGTGTGTGTGTGCAGGTGAGTGTCTCTTTGAATGTGCAGGTGTGTGTCTGCATGTGTGTGCCTGAACTGGTGTGAAGATGCTGCAGAGTCTGTTAACCTAAGTAATGGCGTCAGTAATCAGTACCGACAGCAGCTGGTGAAGGGTAACCTGTGATCATATGCTAGTGTGCTGTCCTTTGTCTCCCACCCCAGGTGCATCAGCCCACTGCAGTGGGCCTGTGGTTCCTCCCCCCCCACGTCACCCTGAACACTGGCCTCAGTGCCCTGGCTGTAAAATTAGTTTCTCATTAGTGCCAGGGTCCCTGTTCCTCCTCCTCGCTGTGCACCGTGGGTATTAACAAGAGACCGGGGGGCTCGTTAAGGGGAGACACACGCTTAGGGCCTTGGATTTAACAGGAAACTCCAAGAGCCGGCTCATAAACTCAGGGGGGAGTCAGCGAGGGAGGTGGCATGAGTAGGGGGGTGAGTACAGCCTGAAGAGCAAAAAAAAAAGGGTGGACCTAAAGAAGAGAGCTTAAATTTCACAGCGGATGCTTCCGATGGCGTTTGCTGGCTTTTCAGCGGAGCTGCAAGGTATCAGGGGTGTCCCCCAAACCCCCCCCCCACACCCTGCACAACAATGAGCAAAGAGCGTTTCATCTGCTAGACTGACGCATCTGGCCAAAAGTGCCCTCACATGGCGTACTGTTAGGGTGGGCAGTGGGGCGAAGAAAATTTCATAGCTATCCATGCCGGGAATGTGGAGTTTATCGTGTAGAAAGAGGAAACACCCTGCAAAGGGCGCGAATACGAAACCCCAGGAGCTGCATCACAAAAATCCAGACTGAGGAACAACATGTGAAAGCAGCCAAACTCAGACATCCCATCTCTCCTGGAGTCTCCCAGAAACTGACAGCGGTTCGCTGACGCTCGCGACTGATACGCGATGCCCTGGAAATCTGCTGTTCTTTTTGCCAGCAATTAGCCGACAAGCTTTACAAAACTCTGCCCCTTCCAGTCAACGAACGTTACTTCCGGCACCCCAACACCCTTATGGTAATGGTCTCCAAGCCTAGTCAGCATTGTCCACCCCCCTGAAATAAGTATGCCTCAGGTGGGGTGTCTGAAAACTGAAAGAAATAATCATGTCTGCCTGCCCATCAGGGCTCATGGGGACTCGCTTTCCCTGCTTGTGGTGCTGCTCTGTCCTGTTGTTTGAGTTCATAAAATAAACTATATTAGAACTATAAGCACTGGTCAGAAATACGTATGTTACATCACACAGTGTATCTCTACTTTGTGGCAGGACATGCAAGGCCTAGAGGGTGGAGAGATGGGGGGAGGGGGCTGGGGTGATGACCTCATTGTAGGCCTTAGAGCCACCCTGGGAAAGCCAACCCTGGTACCCCAACAGATGGATTTCAATAGATCTGCATTACCTGCCTCTGATATCCACGCCCGCTCCCCCCCACACAAGTCCCACCTGAGTCCCACTTGCTCATTTCACGACCAAAGGCGCCCCCCCAGCCAGTGCTGGAATAGGGGCCTGACCGCCTCCCCAAGCTTGATTTTCCCCTTGTAAGTGAATTCAGGTTTGGGTGCAGCTTGTATCTTCTGTAATAATTAGTGCTGTTCAGACCAGGGTCCGTCATAGTCCAATGGTGGCCAGTTTAAGGGGATAAATGAACTTACAGGTGAGCCGATTGGAGACTCTGTTTAAGTGACGATGAGGTAAGGAAGCGGTGCCGTGACAGGGATGGCTGCAGCCTCCCACTACAGGCTCTGGATGGTGCCTGGCTCTCTGTGTGTGCAGCTTGCATGTTCTCCCCGGGACTCTGCAGCTTTCTGCCAGACCCTCCATGCCTGGTGAGATGGACTGGCACCTCCAGAGCAGCAGACTGGCATCCCATCCACGGCCCCCTCTGCTGCCTGGCACAGGCTCCAGGCTCACCAAGACCTCGGACTGGATAAACTGTTACAGAAGATGGATGGAGGTAAAGAAGACCCATGAGAACATTTAAAACAAGCACTAGTTTTGCTAGTAGAGACTTTCATACCCATTTATACTCCTGGATGTGATTTCACTCCAGAGATTTATAGTGAAGCCCTTTGCTGCAGGGCACTGAAACTCCTGAGAGCTGAAGCAGGAGCCTCTTGGTGAGCAGGCCAGCTCCACACACGTCTGCACCGCTGTGCACTAACAGAGGGAGCGCTGTCCGCTAATGAGGTGCTAAAGGCCCTCAGCTGTTCCTCCCGCCTTGGCTGGAGCTGCCTTGCGGCCTCCCCCTCTGCCAGGGATGCCAGCCACCGGCACGGACCTCGGCACCGGCCCAAGAGCCCGGCTCCGCTGTCGAAAGCTGTGAACAAACATGCTCAGCTGGACTCTGGTGACAGAGAAAAGAGGTTTGACCGACGTGACCGTGCCACACGGCCATCACTCAGGTCCCGGGCGCTGCCAAATCGGGGCCACACCGCCGGGGGCAGGGCCAAACACACGGCTCACTGAATGACCTGGGGGGTGATGCTGTCCCTCAGGGGGACCAAGGTCCGGCCAGGTTTGCTTGGCCCAACCTCTACGAGTGCGGCAGGGAGCCCGACTCATCCAGGATCAGAGGAACCAACAGCGGCAGAGGAGCTGCTTTCAGACCTCAGATGTGCGGCTAATTTCGGCATGTGGGAGTCTCTCCCATTGTGAGAGTCACCCATAGCAGCCTTTACTGGCAAAATTAAAAATCAGCCAAAAAATATCCTACCCAACAGGAAGTAAGGAAGGAATATTTCACAGTCGTTTATCAATGCGATTTACAGGTTATTCTTAAATATTCTTAAAGTCACTCATAAATGGCAAAGAAGAAAAAAATGAGGGATGAAAAGGTGGCAGCTGCATTCTTTCTCTGGCTAGCAGTGAAGGGAAGCGCTGTAGGATCGGAGGCTCGGGTTTTGGGGTGAGGCCTGGGGTGAGCCACAGCTGTGTTGTGGTGTGACTCACACGGTTCAGGTAGCAGGCCACGCCCACATGCAGGTGTGACTCGTCGAGTCAGGGCCCATTCATCTCCCCCCCCCCCCCCCCCCATCCCCCCAGGGCAAAAGGACGTGAAAGGGAAGAGTTGTTCATTGGGAGGAGCAAGGTGACATTTAGCCTCCAGAGATGGGGGTGGGGGATGTTTCAGTGACATCCAGGCCAACTGTGAAGTTTGAGTTCTGCCTCGCAGTTCAGTCGTAACAGAGGAGCAATTTTCTGTTACAAATGATGCTGCAGCGAACACATTGGCGGTGATGATGTGCCACATGGTCCTATAGAGCCTGCGCTGTGTATTTAGCTGTGTGGGTTCCCGCCAGCGCACCGCGTACTGAGCCCTGCCCAGTGCCTCGTGTGCACAGCGATAAGGCCAGAGCATGACTGAGCATCCCCAGGCGTGACACAGTGCCGGATGGACGCACGGGGCCAGTGGGGCTCCCCCCAACGCTGCCGGGAAGTGCGACGCTACAGTCAGCTTCAGATTAGCGCTCCCGCCTCATTAACTGTAAAAAACGATTTAGTGTTTTCCTGTTTTTCTTTCGTTTTTTGACTTCCTACCCCTTCTCTAGCCTCGGTGCAGCCGCACGCCCCCACCCCACCCCCCACCCACCCCCCCGCCAGAGCAGAGGGAGAGGGAAACAGCCTTTGAGAAATTGGAAAGGGTCTCTTTCCGAGGATTATCACGTCGTCTGAGTGCCTCTGATGTGATCCGGACGCCGTGACAGTGAGCGTAGAGTGGGAGCAGCCACAGCAGCCTATGAAAAGTAACCATTAGACCAGAGCAGAAGGTACAGACATCAGCTCTTGGGCTCAGGGACATAATCCGTGACAAGGCTACCATCTAGAAAAAATGTTTAGCGTAACCTTTGGGTTTGCCCCCCCCTCTCTGCCGCCCCAAGGTGCCGCCTTAAGTGATGTCCGGGGCAGGGGCGGGGGGTGTTTAGCCGGAGAACCGTTCCGTAAAATGCTCCAGTGACACATCCTGCTGTTTCCAGCTGTTTCGGGTCAAATCACCAGCCAACCTTCCAGTTTTGGGACAGCATGCTCAGTCTGGTCACCCAGGCTGCCACAGGCACAGGCCATTTGCTGAGGAGCCCCGGACTGGCCTAGCTCGGTCCGGGATCGCCTTGCTGCTTAATGAGCTGAGCCCGGCTCGCACACGCTGCTGATGGCTCCCCACGGTCCTGCTCCCCTTTCGACTCTTTGAAGAACGCTGTCAGGAGCTGGAGCATAAAAGAGCACCAGCTTAATGGAAACCCGGAGAGACTAAAGCCTGCCCCTTGTGGACATATTAAACATACATTTGGCTATAAGACCTTTGAACTGAGTTGTTAATTTAATTTGGGCCAAGATCAATAACCATGAAGGCTGTCGATGCTACGGCACCTATTATCAAAGTCAGAAATATGAAGCAATACACTATTTACTGTAGACCCACTAGTATTTTGAAGCTATTAACAGAGGATATGAGTCATAGAGACCCTGGAGAATATCCCAGTAAGCAGAGGACATGACACAGGGGACACAGGGGACACCCTAGATGGGACACCAGTCCACCAGGAGACACCCTGGATGGGATGCCTGTCAGTCCATTGCAAGGCATACACTATGTACAAATGTAGAGACTCCAGCTTGCCTAACGGCATGTGTGATTGTGGGGGGAAGCAGGAGCCCTGGAGAAATAGCAGGTACATAGGGGGGAGTTGGACATCCAAGCTATTGAGCTGATAAGTCATTCTCAGCTCTCCCGAGCTTCCCAAAGAGGTCGGATGCCGTCACACCTGCCACTCCAAATTAATATACGTAATTGTATTTAGAGTGAAATATGAAAGTACATTCCTTTATTCTAGATAATCAAATGGCAAGAGCACAGACAAAGACAAATACTGTATTTGATGTAATGACTTTTCTATGACCTTGTTGCTTTGCAATGATACTGGTGTTACTCAGTGTCCTACTGCACCAACTTACATCCATCTAATTTCCTCCAAAAACCTCCCCATTGTTTGCAGCCCATTGGCTTGTTCATGCCAATCACACACTTAACATTGTTATTTATTTTGTTATTTCGGCTGTCAAGGGACTCGAATGCTGGAGTTGTCATTGCTATCTGACCCGAATGGTTTTGCTAAACCAATTTTCTGTTCAAAGGTATAACATTAGGAGACTTTTCATCCTCAAGCCAAACTTTCTACATGCTGCAACACCTGCCGATCTGTGTCATAGGATTTAAATTTGAGCAGAAACCTTCAGGGGCTCGTCTTGCCTATGAACCCCTCCAAACAGCATCGGAGCAGACTGTCGCTGGAGACAGATGCCTCCATTCACCAGAGCGTCTCTCACATTCCCCAACATGTCTTCAACACCAAACTTGAGCATACCAGCAGGGGATGCCCTTGCTGACACCTGGCTCCTGACCTTTCACCCCCTCACACATGGGGTCAAGCGGAAGAGGGACACCTCAGGCGACCCCCACCACTTCCCGTTGTCAGGGATACTCTTCTTCTGGCCCCTTGAGCTCAGGGTTCTCTTCACAATGGCCGTGGCGTGAAATGTTCACTCTCCTCAGCATGGTGATATTTCTGTTGTACAGCGCTGGTTTCCGGTCTGAAGGACCATCACACCTTGGATCGGTGTGTGTGATCATCCTAGAGAGGGAGAGAGAGGGACAGAGACGGACAATGAAGAGAAGGTGCTTTAAAGAGCTCCTGTCGATGTGGCGATGCACATGTTGGCCGTCTCTGGCCCGCCTTTGGAAACGCGCCACCATCAGCCATAGTCACGGAAACCCGTATCGACGAGCTGCAGCGTTGCTCGCTAATTAGCACCAAATTTACCTCGCTAGCAGAGCTCACGCGTTGACACGAGTGGCTCGGGAGTGCCTGTTAATAAGCTAAAAGAAGAGCACGTGAGGGGTAGAGATACCCAACTCCGGAAATGCCGGGGGAGGGCTGGCTGTACAGGCCTGTAGAACATATTAAAAGGCTGACATAGGTGTCCCTCCATCTGCCTGCCCTTTTCTGATTGATCCATGGCTAACCTCACTTGGTTACCTTGGTTGTAGACACACTACCATCTTTACATTGTTTAATGGGAAAATTCAATAAATTAATGACACCTTTTGGTTCCTCAGTTCACTTACTTTCTGTATCATTCTTTTCTTGCTGTTGTTGTTGTAGTTGCCAGCATTTACGGGGTCTTTTCTGTAAGGTACAAGCGTGTAACTGCAGTGCAGAATGGGACACGAATCCGTACTTCATCATTTTTGTTTTCCTATTTTTTTGTTTTTATGGGAATGTGTCATTTCCCTTTAAGCATTCAGTTCCAAAGCAGATTTTCCCCAAGAAACAAACCTAGACGTTGGTGTAGAGCACACAGGTCTGGGCGTGCAGAGGCAGTGCCTGTTTGTGTGAGCACTCTGTCTGCCCGTTAGGAAGCAGGACGAGAAACACCACAGATTCCTGCTGACACGGGCTGTGAGCACAACTAAGCTGAGATACAGGCCTGAGAAGTAAAGCGGCCCCCCCCCACACACACACACAAACACACACACACACACACACACACACACACAACCACACATGCTTGTATTTGTATCTCTGAGGGGAGCATCCATTCATTTCTATAGGAAAAACCCTAATCCCAACAATGACAACCTTAACCCCTACCCAGCCCTAACCTTAACCATCTTAACCATAAGTAACCAAACAAAATACATGACTTCTGGCATTTTTAGCATTTTTGATTGCAGTCACAGATTTGTATAAAACTGAATTTCCCCAAATGTTAAAATAACAGGTTTTTATCACATTGTTGGGGACATTTGGTCCCAAAAATGTAACGTATACGTAACCCACACACATACACACACACACACACGTGACCACAGAGTGAGCACACAGGCAGAAGCATTAAAAGCAACATTCCCGCAAACACGAATGACACAAATGCAAAAAGAAATACACATGTATGCTCAGAGATTTTTTTGATGGCAAAACAAAACAAAACAAAACAAAAAAAACAAAAAGCAAAACAAACTTCCCAAAGGAGCATGGCATTCCTGAAAAAGCCTGTGGTTTTCATTCATTTCTGTGGCTCGTATTATATATAAACTACACGTCCACAACTTTGGAACTGTATAAACAAGAAGAGTGTCAAACGCACACAGCTGCAGCCAGAGCCTATTTACACACATACAGACACACAAACATGCACGCACACACACACTCATACACACGCACACACTTCGGAAATGTCAGTATGACACTGGGAACGACACAGAAGCACAGCCATTGTTCAAAGGGGCTCATGTTCCTTAACTGAGCCCTTTGTTGTCGTAAACAGCATGAATTTTTAATCCAGCCCAAGATGCCGTTAATGAACGTGCCCCACCCGCCAGGGTCCCGGGGGAGGGGGGCTCGCCGTTCCTGTTGCTAAGCTCCAGCCGGGTGGCTTCCGCTTCCCCAGTGGATTGAACGGTTCCACCCCGGTGGTTCACGGGCCTGTGCTCGAAGGCGCAGAGGCGGGGAGGAGCTGTCGAGGGCAGGCACAGAGGAGAGACAAAAAAACCGAAAGCGGGTCTCACAGTGACTTTCCTGCTTTTTCTGACTTCCCAGCAGCCTCCTCTCCCCTCCTCTCTTCTCCCATCACTTTGTCTCTTTTCCTGTCCTCCTCTATTCACCTCTTCCTTCTTCTCCTTACCTCTTGTCTCCTCTCCTTGCCCCTCCTCCTCTCCCCTCTCTTCCTCTCCTCCTCTATTCACATCTTCTCTCAGCTACTCTACTCTTGTCACCTCTCCTCCCCTCTCTGCTCCTCTCCTCTCATCACCTCTCCCCTCCTCTCCCATTGTCTCCTCTCCTCACCCCTCCTTCTCTCTTCTCCCCTCCTCACCTCTCCTACCCTCTCCTGGCCTTCCCTGTCCTCCTCTTCCCTTATGCTGTGCCTCCTCCTTCCAGCCTGTGGTAACTGAACTATGATCGTCTCTGTTAGTCGATGGCTGCCAGCCTGATAATGCTGCTGTGGAGCCAAAGGAGCTTCTCTGAGGCGTCACACTCCAAGCCACCTCTATTCTTCCCCTTTGTCTATCTACTGACCTCCCTCCCCCCCAGCCCCCACCCCCAGGGCTGGACGCTTCTCCCAGATTGGTGCCGTGCGCCTATCACCAGAGCCAGCGATATCCATGCTGTGGGGACGTGTGCGGAGCCTGTCGGCATTATCTCGCGTCAGCAGCCGCTGTGGACCATCTGTCTCCCGGACATGTGACCCCTTCATTCAAAATTTAAATTCAAATCGAATTTCTCAACTGCCATAGATCATTTTAACTTTTTAATGGGGAAAGAAACGTGGCCCAAGCTCATGGTTAGAAAATGACCATCTGATTGCAATTTGATTGTAGAGAGGATAGGTTTCATAATTTAAAATTTCTGTAAATTGAAACAACAGGGAAAAAAAAACAATTTCACGCCATGGTGATGTAAGATAGCAGTTCTTTTTTAAAGGTCCTTTCTGTATATTTGGTTATCTGTTAGGCTTTTTTTAACTATTAAATTAATAAAATTCATATAACTGTTCTTCAAGATCTTTGTATTTCAAGTAACTTACACAGCTTGCCGTTTTATTAAATTAGACTGCAGTTGTAACAGGAGTTAGTCTGGCACCTTGTGAAAAGGATATAGTCCCTTTAGTGATTTAGTCCCATGAGCTATAATCCAGTTCTATAACAACTGCAATTTGCACAAACAATTGCAGCATTATTAATATATGTGTCCATTCATCCTTCTTCCATGACTGGCTGCCAATCGCAGCGCAGGGACACCTCAGCCATGATGCCAGGTACTTATCTCTCCAGTTGTCAAAGTTCTGATTTTTTTTTTTCATCCAGATATATGTCAAAAAGATCTGAAGAATTCTGATTATCTTGTTTAAGTTGGTGTTTAATGAAAGACTGTATTGCTGGGTATTTACCAAGCGTTTTATCGCTGCCAAATTGGGGAACGGCTGTTGGACCCTTGATCTGAGTATTTAACCAGGAATATTTCAGTAGAAACAGGCCATTCATAATCTTCAACCAAATTCCAACTGCACTATTCAGTACAGGGTCTTTGAGAGCCTGTCCCAGGAATCAGAGAGCATCAGGCCGTATCTACAGACTAAATGTAAATCTGTGAGCTTAGGTCAAAACCATTTCCTAAGCATCAGTCTGATACCTGGGCTTTCTGGGAAGAACCTCGATTTGTTGTACACCTGAGGAGAGCTGAATAGGCTGCAATTTCCCTGCTTGACCACTGACGGACTGGCAGGCAGGTAACGCCTCTTGACATGGGTGGCATCTGGCCTGCAGTCACACTTGGCATTTTGGAGCATTTTGAAGTATTCCATGTTGCCTGTTTTTATGTGGGGTGTTTACACCAAAGCTTGTGAGGGAACTTTAATGAGAGACCGATAAGGCCGGGCTTCAAATTTATATAAAAGTTTTGTTTCAATTTTGTTTTTAATGTTTCTGTATGAAGTTTGACATACTGAATAAGAAAATCACATTAGTTTATGTATATCATCTATGATGCTCAAAACAAAATTAAAAATATATTGACAGCATATATAAGCTAGCTAAATTAATCTGTCATTACATATTAGTAAAAATTTCATGGTACATAATAGAGAGGAAGCAACAGTGTTAAACATTAGCAGTTACTACAGTGAGTCATGTGCATTGAATCGTTGTAAGAGTACTGCTGTCCTTACAAAACAAAGTCCAGACGCAGTCACCAATCATTGCGTCATCCTACCTTCCCCAATATCTTCTCTACGACTGATGCGACGTCGTGGTCAAATGGCTCTCTGTGTTCCTCACTAACACCACCACGATTTAGTCAAACGGAATTCAGATTGCAGTAAGTGCAAGTAGTGCAGCTTGAGTAATGCTACATAAACTTCTAGAATGTTCCTTTCCTTGCAAAAACAAAATAACAAAAAAAAAAAACATGTGAAATTAAAACAAAAACTGCCCATTACCTGAAATAAGATTTAAAAAAAAAAAAGAGTCCTAAAATTTACTTGACCTAAATACACAATAGAATGTTGTTACTAAATAAATATTCCCGTTCTAATCACCACCTGAGAACTACGCAAGAACCATAAAAAATGAAGGGAAACAAACAGTTACATTGTGTGATGCTTTAAGCAGGGTGACACAGCGGCCACACAGTGGAGCATACATAATGAAAGAAAACCCTGTTCCCCAGCTAAGGGTTAATAAAGGGAAAGAGCCTCAGGAAAGCTCTGGAATCTCCCCCCAAAAGGATTAAGGTCCTGATTGATTTTCGTATCTGCGCTTGACTCTCCCGCCTCACCCCCCCTCCCACCTCCCTACATTGATCGTCACAAGTATGCTGACTGCAGTAAGTGGGGGGAGCCATCCTTGGCTCGCTCTGGAAATGAACTTGTCCAATGGCTTCCACGATTTATGCCTTGTGTGTGTGTGTGTCTGTGTGTGTGTGTGTGTGTGAGAGAGAGAGAGAGAGAGAGAGAGAGAGAGAGAGAGAAAGAGTGAACAGGAAAGCAAGAGAGACAGACGGGGCTCGTTTATGACCGAGGGGTCGTGGGATGTCTCCGATGATACAGCATAGATGTATATATACACGCACACATATATACCCACAAATATCTGAGGCTGCAGCTCACTTGGAGCTACAAGTGGAATCAGGAAAAGACTGGTATTACTAATGGCAAACAGCTAGATAAATAAAAAGCAGCATCCTGGCCATAATATCACCCATGGGGTTGCTGTTTAGTTATCCACGAGAAAACCCTGAGGACAATTTGGAAATGAAAACACTTCTGTATTCATCACTGATTTCTAAGCTGGAATTATGGAATTATGGTGGTTTCAGATTTCCGTCATTAAAAATCTTCAACAGAATTATGTCTTCAGTTTTTGAAATGCTTTCATGCTCCATTTTGTCCCCAAATCAACCCTAAATATCACACAAGGCTCCAAAGTGAAAACATTTTTTCCATGAAATGATAATAAGATATTCTGACAAAGGGTCGCCCTTCTGCCCCATGCAAAGCATCGTTATTATTTTCCACAGGAGACGTTATTTACACTGCACGCAGGTGTTGCTCCCCATCCCTTCCCGTCCAAACGGATCATGGTGTAGGCAGCAGTTGCCAGCCCTCCCATTCCTTTGTCTCCCTGCTTCTCCAGCTCTCCCACTGGCCTTTCCCAGCGCGGCGTTTCTCTGAGAGACATTTGCATCTGATTAATTAGTATCTCCATGGAGGGCTTTTCTCATCGTTGTTAGGGTGACTTCCCTTGTTGCGTGCTTGTTTCTTGTACCTGTCATTACATCGCAGAGTCAGCTTCCTGCCCACCCATAATGCAACACGCTCTGGCTGTTCATGTTTCTGCTGGGCCATTCTGAAAGCAGCAAGGGAATTTGTTTGAATCCCTTTCTGTACCACGTGAGGACCAAAACATCCAGAAGCTCCTGTTCACTTAACATGACACATCATGAACTTTGACCCCTTACCCCCCCACACACCTCACAGCATTATGGTTCGGAAAGCCAGTGGGTAAATTCCGTATTTATTTTCTTATCTAATTATTTCAATTTGTTTGCTTTTTCCTCTCCATGGGAAAAGCAGGGGTGTTGGGTATTTTTTCTGCGCTTCCACAGTCCTGATGTAACTCAGTGTTGTTAAATTTACATCCACGTTATTGTGCTTGTCATTCACCCTGTGGGGAAAAAAACACATATTAAACTGCCCACCCAGCCCTGATTGCATTGAGCCAATTTGTCTCTTTCACAGCTCTTCGTTCTTATTTGATGACGCAGGAGAAAAGGTACATACAGACCCCCCCGCATTTTTACATTACCTCTCTGTAGGCATGGCCAGACAGTTTCAGTACTAAAAGGTGGGGGCCTCTTAAATATAAACTCAAATGCATGCATGCATAAACCCGCACCCCCCCCCCCCCCCCACCCGTGCCTCTGACACCCACTTTGCATTATTCCATAAACCTGCATGCAGTGTTCGCCACAGACCCTGCGGCTTTTATCGACGTATCGATTCTTTTTTAAGGACCTACTCCCATATTTACTCTCATTGTAAATCTTTATAATGCTGTAAAAGGCGCATTTTACACACTCTCGTTATACGGCGTCTTCACTGCCGGAGGAAGCTGGCTGCCGTTTTTTCCCCCACCAATGTAGAGCTTCTGCAAGGCCGTCGAATGAAGAAATGAATCTCTAGCCTCAGTTAAAAGGAATGTGAAGGATCCGGCTCGCCTCCCCCCCCCCCCCCACAGCCCTGCCGTAACCGCCGGGCGGCTCCCCTCCGCAGCCTGCCAGGGCGTCTGGGAGAGTGACCTGTGCAGGCACCCCCGGCATGAGCTCACAGGTGCGGGCAGAGCTGGGCCCCAGGAGCGGGGAAGCCTTGGAGGCCACTGAGGCTTGGCGACTCACTGAGGCACAGACACACTCAGTTAACTTCTCTCTGGCTTTTACTCCAGTCGAGCATCCAATCGGCCGATACAATTAATCATCCCATCGACCAAAGCCATTTCACTCGATTTAACTCCCTCTCACTTCTGAAAGTGTTATTTGTTTAACCCGTCAGTCCCTGCAGTCACACAGTGCCGTCATTTACTCCATCCTAGGGTCTCCTGTTCCGGCATTCCCAGCCAATCATGGACGCTCCTGTGCCGAGTCCGGTGCTCAGTTCTGACTTAGATGGACACCACGGCTGTGGGATGGAATCTGCTTCCTTACCACAAAGTTCTGCAAAAATCCATCTTCCTTAAAAATCCCTTGTGTTATGTATTATCTCCCACCTTAGACCAACATTCATCTCTAAATTAAAACAAGATATATATATCCTGATATATTGGAAAAAGCGTGTTTTGGTGGGTGTTCCTGATTTTTCTGTATTTTGCGGGGAAAAAATTAGATATGCATAAATTAATCATCACACTAATGGCAGAATCATATTCCACAGCCAATTCTAGAAGACAGGGTTGCAGTAAGCCTGGGACTGATGATAGGAAAGACAGTGTATGAGACTGGGGACATTCTGAATGGGACTCCAGTCCACTGCAGGGCACACAGTGCGACTTAGAGGCACCAGTTCAACCTACAGGAGAGAACTGGCAAGAACAACACATTTGAACTAGCAAACAACACAGAGAGAGCAAAGGGTGAGAATCAAACCCACAACCTGGGAAACATAAAGCCACAGTGTCAAACACAGACCCACAGCAATGTCCTCTTACTGCCTACTGTGCAGGGCACACTGCACACTGCCTGGAAAATGGGTCAACCAGTGGTCACCAGTGAGATGTGGGAGGGGCTGCCATTCTTAAGCAGCTGTTTGCTCCAGCTTCCCCCACTGTAGGAAACAGTGTTCCTTACAGCAAACACCAAAGCGGGTTTGTTGATCCTGGGGCCCCACAAGTCACTTCAGATGTTTCAAAAATGAAATAGGTAGCTTGTGAGTCACAAGATCTTGGCTAGTTAGCTGGTTAGTAGAACATGCTGCTTCAGCGTTTCCTAAATAAAGAATGTTATTTAGTGTAGAGACTTTTTGTGGTCAACAGGGGGCCTCCTAACCCTGGAGGGCCCAATGTAATTGCTTTCCATAGTGGTGAATGCATACCACTTCCTTAGGCGTGTGTAAGCAGTGTTCACTTGTACTGGGGTCTTCTGGTGCAATGGCTATGGACTCGTTAGTGGGAGGTTCTGAGCATCGCTAACAGAGATGTATTGGTGGCCATAATCTTAGCAGATTAGCAGAGGCATGTTTTTGAATGATACATCTAGACGATGATGTGATCTACCTGCGAGGTCTCCCAGGTCGGCCACCAGTGTCAGACATACGAGGGCCATGGCTTGGGCCCCCGAGGAGGGGACCAATAGCCCCTCCAGCTTCACTGTGTTACAAACTGCTCCTCTGGGGGGGCATATGCAAACAGAAGGGTAGCACTTCACGATGGCCATTGGGAAGAATCTTGCTTCTGAGGCATAAACCAACCAACCAGACAACCCTCAAATTTTACTTGGTGTAACTTTTCCTGATAAACTTTTTATGGCTGGCCCGGTTCATACAAGGTTTGAAGCAGAGCAGAAAAATCCAGTAAGTAAAGACGCAGTAAGATACTTGTCAGGGTAGGTTACTCAAACTCTCTGCAATAAACTTCTCAGCAGAAATCAAAAGACCATTTCTGCCAGCGCCAACTGCTGAGAGTAGACCTGAACTTCATCTAAGATCAGAACCTAATAGTTACATCGATCCACATTGATCCATTCCAGGTGAAGATGAAGAAAGCAGCTGAAAATGTAACAATAAAAAACAGAGGAACAGGCTCACGCCTGCCAATAAGAGATGGGATATTTCGGTCATACTGAGGAACCTCTTGCATCAGTTGGACTATTGCTAACCCACAGAGCTAAGATTCCATACAGACCCCAAGAAATGTGAACTTCCAAGAGCTCACGGGGAACTCTGCAGGCCATAAAACAACAGCCCATGGAAGAATGACACCTAACCAACCTTCGAAGATCTAAGGAGATCTTATTATGCTTCTAATATAGTTTAACAGAACTAAACACCTTTAATCTCAAGCGATGTCAGCAAAGGGGAGAAATGATCTAGGAACATGGAAGTCTCACTGGAAACCCAGAGGACTATTTTAACATCAGTACCATTAGACAAGCATTTCAGGCCATAAGTATGTAGTGCTGGAAGTCAGAGCTAGATCAAATTTTACAAACTCTCACATATTGAATATCCAGAAGAGTATGAATGTTGCTTGTAATTCTATCAAGGGCCATATGCAGGCTCCTCCCAGCTCACAATGCCTTACTATAACGTTGGAATGTTAGCTTCCAGGTTTCCAAATTGTCGGTTTGGTTTGGGTCAGGAACCTGCAAGGGCCGACTGGCAACAAAAA
Source organism: Gnathonemus echidnorhynchus (assembly GCA_026776725.1). Classification (NCBI taxonomy): domain Eukaryota; kingdom Metazoa; phylum Chordata; class Actinopteri; order Osteoglossiformes; family Mormyridae; genus Gnathonemus; species Gnathonemus echidnorhynchus. The sequence goes on from JAODJU010000040.1 coordinate 35,047,844, forward strand.
GCCCCAATTTGATAATTTGCTATTTGCTACCAACCCTGGGTCTCCCTTGGTACATTTTGCTGCTGATCAGGGGGGTCCCCCTTGGTACATTTTGCTGCTGATGAGGGGGGTCTCCCTTGGTACATTTTGCTGCTGATCAGGGGGGTCTCCCTTGGTACATTTTGCTGCTGATCAGGGGGGTCCCCCTTGGTACATTTTGCTGCTGATCAGGGGGGTCTCCCTTGGTACATTTTGCCGATCAGCCCTCATTAGACCACTGGGAGATTTCCTAAACTCACTGATGGCCAATGCCTGAGGATCTGTGGGATACTCTCCAAAGTGCCATCAGCTGCACAGAACCTCTGAGCTGCAGAAATGTTGCTCTGACCAGAACTCCAGAGATTCCCTGTGTGGCTCATATCCAGCCCCAGAATAATAATCACCCACCTGGTAAAAACAGCACAGGCTGATCAGGGCTTACAGTACAGTACAGAAGTCATTGGCTGCCAAAGGAAAGTATTTTTATCTGGCCAGGAAATATATATTTTCTCCATAAAAAAGACAGTGTAATATTATTACACATCAAAACAAACAGTAATACAGTAAAAAGAAACAAGAATGTCTTCTCTTCTCCAAAAAGTTACTGATACCTTGTTCCCCTCAGGACTACCCCAGCCATTCCATGTATTTTTTTTAATTCTTCCACAACTCACTTAATTCATTAGCTTAATTAGTTAATTAATATCATGAGGTATTAATTAGCCAAACAAGGTGTGCTAGTGGTCGACATCAGGAATGCTCTAGAAATGGCTCAACTAACACACTTTGACAGATATAACATCTTCTCGTGGCATTATGTTTGCAGTTGCTCTGTAAGTAGAGCCTTGTACTAACAATCTAAGGGTTGTGGGTTCAAATCCCAGGAAGCACATAAATTGTTACAGTATGCATCCCTGTACTATAAGTCACCTTTGATGAAAATATGAGTGACCTTGGAGAATTTGTGTATATGTACCCTGTATGTCTATGTGCATTATCAGCCTTGGAGAATTTGTGTATATGTACCCTGTATGTATAGGTGCATTATCAGCCCCATGGAACTGGACAGCATGCGGTCTACACAGCTCCGGTCTCTTCTGTGCCCCCCTGCAGCCCAGCGGTGTAATGTGGGGACGGTTCTGAGGGCCCCCAGTCCCCCGCTTTGATGTTGGTAATGAGGTCGTTAGGGCTGCGCATGTCTCCCTGGCGACACGACAGGCCGTTCAAGCCAATCTGCCTTCCGCCATTGCTAACGATCGTTACCGTCGTCACTGGCCGTGTTAATGCTAATGTGGGTCAGCCTAGTTAAGGGCATCTACCCCCCCCCCCCCAAAAAAAAAGGTATTTTGGGAAAAAAAACACTAAATAATTCAGTGAAATAAATAAGTAATAGCCTGATATATGCCGCTGTCCGTGGCATTACCGCCTTGCTGTACTCGTTAATGGCCTTGACGGGCAAACTTTTCCACAGCAACTTAGCTTATAAAATTACATGTTACCTGTTGACACAGCTGGAAATTTAGTGAAGCCATTCAAGTTATGTATCTCAAAGGTACAACAGCCAAGATGGTCTAGGGGAATTAACCTGCAACCTCTTAAATCTGTGTCTCTAGCTATTCTGTTACCCACCTGTATGTTGATTTATAGTAGCAGGAACTTTTTTGAGACAGACCACACAATATATTTTTTCACATCGTAAAAGAAGTCAGGGCTCTTCTACTTCAGTCTGTCTGTCTGTCTGTCTGTCTGTCTGGCAGTGAGGGAGGAGGTCATAGGCTCGGACAGCGAGGGATCTAGATGTTTTATGGCCAGGGGTGGTGGGGTGAGGTGGGGTGCAGTTAGGGAGTGACAGCAGCCAGCTGTGGAATGACCCCGTCTCATCTGAGTTATCTCTGTGACAGACAGTCCAGGCTCAGTAGATACACCCCCTCCCCTTCCCCTCCCACCCACCCGATACCTTTTTCCATCTCCCCCGGGTAGGATTGGGTGTCTCTCTCCAAATCTGTCCACTGAAACAACAAACAAGCAGAGCCAACACTCTGTATTCCTTTCCTGCAGCTGGAATGAGGAAGGTGCTCACTGCAGCAGCCCCAGAAAATTCCAGGCACGAGCTTGAGATGACAAGACGTAACAAAATGTCCTTCCACCTCTTCTCAGCACGTATTACCTCACCCGCTTTCCAGTCCCGCCGGCCAATCGACACAAGAATGAGTGTCTCCCACCCGTTTTTTTTGACGTGCCTGAAATTGCCAAAATTATTTGCAAATGCGGGTCAAGTTTTTGCGGCTGCATTTTGGAGAGTAGCAGAAATATTTGGATGCTAATCAGTCTCATCTGGCGCTGATTATGATCTGCACACTTTGACTTAAATACAAGCAGCCGGCATTTCTTTCGAGGGGCTCTGTGACGCGTACCCGAGCGCAGAAGGGGCACTCGCTGTTTTGAACCCGGCCCTTGTTTGAGGCACTCGATCCTGAGTGGGGTAATAACCTGCCTCTCCCTGGAGGGAGGGGGCCTGGCTGTTTCTCCTGGAGAGGCGATGTCTGCAGCCCGATGGCCCTCGGGTGCTGCTGGCTTGGGGCCCGGATCCGTGCCGTTTTTAGCCTCTGGGGTCCCTTGCTCTCTATACCGATACCTGGCTCCTGCCCCCACCTGCGTCCCGTGGTACCTGCACGCCTATGTATGCCAGACCTGTTTGGACGGCTCCACTCCGCAGTTTTATCATTCTGTTAAGGGGGTGGAAAACACAGCATCTCCTGTCCTAATATACGTACAGTCCACAATTATAACCCCCCCTCATCATGAGTAGTTAAAATGTATATGGCATAAAGCCCCGCACAGCCACCTTACCGTTAATGCTTGGGCACCTGCCCCCCCAGATGAATGTCCTGCCGTTAAATTTGCCTCTCGCCTTTCCTGGGATCATGAGAGGCAATGAGGCTGGGAAGTGGTGGGGGGTAGCGGGTGGGGGGGGGGGCGTTTGTTGGTTGAGCGTTGACACGCTGTAATGTATTGACAAATGCACACCCCCTGCGACCAGTCAACAAGTGGGTAATATATGGAGGAGAGCTGTCCAGTGCTCAGGGTGGCGCAGCTGGGGGGCGTAAACGCTTTAACAGGCAGGTAGGAGCAGCGCAGAGCGCACCCCCGTAAATCTAACAGCGCCCGCTTTTCAGCACTGGCGCGGCCACAGCCCTGCCCCTGCTGCGCCCCCCCCCTGACGTGAATGTGAAATATGCACGTCACGTCCTGCAGCCAGAAGGACAGGACTCTGGGTCTGCGCAGAGCGGGGGCGGGACGGGACTCTGGATCTGCGCAGAGCGGGGGCGGGACGGGACTCTGCGCCTATACAGAGTGGGAATTGAACGGGACTCTGCATCTGCGCAGATGGGGAGCTGGATGGGACTCTGCATCTGCGCAAAAATTGGACAAGTAAGCTGTGCTGGCACTCTACTCTCAAAGACAGAGTCTGTGGCTTTTATCCAATCTTACAGGTAAATATTAAACCTGAGCAGTTTGGGGTAAGTCCGGCAGATGAAACCGGAGCCACCAAATTTTGGCTTCCCTAAGCTACCAGCAGCAAAATGACAAAACATCAAACACGCACATGTTCTTATGAGCATTTATGAACGATCTGGTAGATGGAGGAAAACAGTGCATGATATCACAGTTGATCATGGGAAGATGATTCGGTTCATGTCACAGAATGTTCCAGATTGAGACAATAATCAATGAATCACGAATAATCAATTTCCGGTCCCCTCTGTACAACCTCCTTCTGCACATATAAAGGGGTTTCCTGGAGCCTTGTAGAACATAGATGCCCAGGCTGCATTCAGGACAGTTTAGTCCCAAGGGAGAGGCTCAGGTGTAGGTCCCCCCCACTCCCGCCTACCCCTCAAGGGGTCTGGTCAGTACTGAAGTCAGGGCCCCCTACAAGCCCTGCAAAAATAGGCCTTTGGACAGGGAGGGGCAGCATCTGGGAATCATCAGGACCTGGGAGACTACTGCTCCCCCCGCCGTAACAGGCTGCTTGCCCCCCCCCCCCTTTCCTGGCCCAGCTGTCCGTCATTCCTGCGTCAACTCTGACAGCCCCGCTAATC
>JAODJU010000040.1:35052096-35063310 GCA_026776725.1 Gnathonemus echidnorhynchus
GGCTAGCATGCCTACCAGTGACCTGCCTCCCAGGGGAAAGAGTCCGGGCCTTTGGGCAGACAGGAATGAAAGGCCCCGCACCCCCCGGCGGCCCCCCCAGGAGGAGGCGGGAGCTGTGCTGGAATGAGCGCAGTGGCACTGAGCATGCTCCGGGGCCCCGCCCACCGGCCCACCGCTGCGGGCAGCCTGAGGATAAGATAGGCCACATGGGGAGCATGGCTGGGGATGCAGTGGTGCCGGGGGCAGCAGAGGGGATGTGCTGGGCGCCGGCAGGAGGGCAGCTCGCGTCTTTGTTAGCGGCCAGTCGGGCCTCTTTACCATAATTGAGTTAATAGGATTAAGGCAGCTTGGCGCTGCTCACATCTGTGTTTTCTCTCACACTCCTGCCTTCGCTTCCTTTATGTGGGGCGCCCATTGCTGCCCCCCCACACCCCCCCCCAGCCCCCCGCTGTGGCCGCAGGCAAAGGCCAGCGCATTCACACAATGCGTCAAGATTTATCCGCCAATACTGGAACGTCAAAAAGATTAAAGGAATACATTAATTTAAAACTTTTTTGTATGAGGGGTACAATAAAGTTCATATTTATAAGGACTGACAATGTTAATTCTGACAGTGTTACGTTTTTATTATAGTACAATGTGTGTTATATATTGTATATATTGTGCTACGCTGAGCAGTCTTTAATATTGTTTCATTTTAGTGTATTATTGCTATAACGAAAGCAGTCATGCTGTATAAAAGATTGTATAAAATAACTATAATAATACAGATATAAAAATAATAAAGGAGTAGTGTGATGTCATTTATATTTATATATATATATATATACACACACACACACGGGTCCAGGACCAGCAGTCTCTCCCTCTCTCTCTCTCCCTCACTCACTCACTCTCTCACAGCCAGTGCAAGCTTCTACCATTCAGCTACCCTCCTGTCCCCTGTTTACCCAGCAGCACCCAAGAGCCCATCCTACCTGTCAATCACCAGCGAGCTCCGCCCACTCTCTGCCTGAGCAGGAGGTGAGGCACATTGCTTCAGCGAACCCGGGAGCGCAGGGTGTGTTAAGGAGACCCGGCGGACTGTGGGTGCTCGCTGGTGTGTGTGTGCGGTGTAGAGGATGGGGGGGGCGGCTTTTTCAGGGTCAGGTGGCTGTGGCCTTGGGATCATGGTGTGGATTAATTGTTGACACACTCCCAGCACAAACAGAGGACCCCAGCCCCACCCTCACACAGCCCAGTTCCTGACAGACGCTTTGATTTATGTCCTGCGCTCAAAAAAAAAGGAACAAAATCAATTGGCTATTACCTCACTTAGCACCGGCCTGTCAGCACGCGGCGACGGCACTAGGGACAAAAGCGGGCGCCGGCCGCAGGGCCCCCAGGGTGCAGGGATGGAGCCGCGAGTGTAACGCAGCACATCAAACAGCCCAGACTCGGCACGACTGAGCCGTCTGTGATGGTGGCCACTGCCCTCTCCCCATCAAGAATCAGACAGCATGTTTCTGAGAGCAGGTGGGTAACGGCAGCTGACGACCTCTGGGTGTCCTGGACAGGGAAGCCGGCAGGGCAGGCGTTTTCTGCCCATCTTCAGGCACAGCAGAAGGATTTCCACCCCGTAATCACCAGTGTACAAGCAACAAGTTAGCTCAATAAAGGAATTCAATACTGAAGGTTGATCAATCTACCGATCTCCTGTACCCGCTTGGCGAGTCGCGGGGGTCTGGAGTCTCTCCTGGAGGCAGTGGGCCCATCGCAGAATAATGAAGATTTCAAAGCTATTTATTAAACAAATAATGTGTCGTAAATGTTTTACTGGGTCACAGTAAACCTGGAGTCTGTGCCAGGAAAGGCATGTTGACACTCAGAAAGCTGAGCTGCGTTCTGCCCCAGAAATAGGCCTTCTTCCTTAACTTCTTGTTCACCTGCAAAAAATGTGAACCTTTCTGTCAGTGAAAAAAAGGCCAGATTCTCAGCGGGGAGTCGGTAGAGTGGACACTCAGATCCAGGTAACCCAGATTCATTCCAGGCGTGTCATTTCCTAACCGGGCCGCACAGACAGGAAATGACACGCATGCGTGACAAACATCCTTGGACAAAAAAATGCAGACGGATATTAACCAAGCAACAGCAATAGATACGACAAAAATAAAAATGACAAACATTGTTCAGTTTAATCTTGTTTTATATGCAATATCTGTGGTAAGCCATCCATCCATCTTCCATAACTGCTTATCCAGCAGTGTCTCGGTGAGCATGGAGCCTTTTCTAGGCAGCACAGGGCATGAGACACCCTATAAGCGGTAAGAGCTCATCTCAGGGTGCATCTGTGATCCTCTGTGCTTTACTGTGATTGGCTTGTTTATATAACAGAGCAAATTATAATCGATTCTTGTAAATGGGGTCAGGGACAGGGTGAGAAATGGTTTTAAGTCTGGGGTGTACTGTTGAGCTTGTGCAGCACCAGAGAAGGAACTTTTGAATCAGAAAGGGGTTCCCAGTGTTTGGGCTGGAGTCTGTGAAGCCTGGGGGGGGGTGGCAACAGAAAGGTCAAATGTCAGAGCCCCCCCACCCTACATCCATCTTCGGGACTCGGTAATCAAGCTCCAAGTTAGCTGTTTGCAAAGTGACAAGGGAGGTCTGCACCCACTGGCCTGGCAGCCCGGTGCTGTCCAGTCCCATGCGCAGAGCTGTGCCCTTTCTGACTGGGACAGATCCCGCCAAGCTTCGCAGAAAGTCACATGATCCCTCATCCCAAAAACGCCAGGAACGCCATGTGCCTCCGGCTGCTTAAGTGTCATTGGCAGGATCAGATCCCAGCACCCCCCCACCCGCCAACCACCACCTCGACCACACCCTCGGGCCTCAAAGTCAAGGGACCCAGCAGCGGTGCTCTTTATTTCGGGATACTTTATTCCCAATGGAAGCTATCCGAAGCACGCACCTCATAGGCCGCCGGGGGGGTATTTCTGTAGCAAGGCTTTGCCGGGGGGGGGGGGGATTTTGGTCCTGCCTGTATGGGAAGGGTGATGTTCAGCAGTGGAGGAGGGGCTAATTAGCTTGGCCTTGGCCAATGAGAGAAAAGAGCAGGGGAAGGCTGGGCCGAGCAAAGCAGGGTAGGAGGGTCAAGAGAGTGAAAGAGTATGAGAGAGAGAGGAAAAGATAGAGGAGAAGAATGAGGGAGGACAGGAGAGATGCGCCTGGGTCAGAAAGTGCCCGCCTCGCCGCCTTCCCTTATACGGGCGTGCTGCAGAGCATTGGGGTCCGCCCATAAATAGGCCCCATTGCATCACCCCCCCGCCACAGATCATCCACGACCCAACAACTGTACCGATGCCAACTGGAGCACGATAGCAGCTCAGAGGCCAGCCGGCTGCAGGGCCTGGGGGCTATTCTGGGAGCAGGATCTCAGCCGGAGGCTAACCTAACACAGGCGTCTTGTGACCTGGGGGGGGTGGGGGGTACCCAGCCGTGTGCAAGCAACAAGTTAGCTCAATAAAGGAATTCAATACTGAAGGTTGATCAATCTACCGATCTCCTGTACCCGCAAGCCCGCCCACATAATCGTCCATGGGAGGCCGTATGACAAGACAGCTTTTGCAGATCTACCCCCCTCCCTCCAAAAGCCAACGTCCTCCAGGAGAGGTCATGTGATCCAACAACACTGATGTTCACCTCTATGCGACGACATCGCGCCTGAATTGTGCCCAAAGGCACAGGGCTGGAAAACTGTCTGTATTTGGATCGCTGTGGGCCGGGTTCCATCCAAATGTCACATGAGATGGCAATATTTCTGCGCAACCTTCTCCAGGTACTCGTCCACAGATCAGCAGAGGAGAGGCAGGTTCTTCACTTCCTCCTGAGCGCAGGTCTATGTTTATGTGCTTTTCAATAGAAAACGAGAAAACATTTCACCAAACTAGAGTCAGACAGTGAATGTTCAAAAAGCAGCTTTAAAGTTACCCTACATGGAGGGGCGTCTGTGAGCAGTGAGGCGTCTGTGAGCAGTGAGGCGTCTGTGAGCAGTGAGGCGTCTTTCGAGGTACATGCTCAGAAATGTCACCATCCGCATTCACAGCCTCACAGGTTGAAATTCACAATGAAACGAACCACCAAATAGAACCTCCTCCATAAACACTCGGCGGGTTCTGCAAATGACAGCAGCAGTCTATTCGGGGCCTGGACAGCATTCCAGATGGCCAGCAGACTTCCTGTTTTCGGGTATTTATTTCATTCAGCCCATGCCATGTTCCTCAATCAACCTAGTTTCTAGCAAGGCACGTTCCTGGAAAGCTTAAGGGTTCTCAGAGTCCGAAAGTGAATGGGCGACGTCACACAGACACCCCTAGTACAGTGCAAAACAAGGCCCTGGGATTTGAATACATTGTGGCAACTGTTTGGCCACAGAGCAAGGTTATAGTCTGTTAGAAAAGTACAGCAGTCTGTGAGGGTTTAATACTCCATGTTGTGTTGTCTGGTGTGAAATTTCAATGTGTGGAGTCAAACTCTAATTGTCACTCAAATATATTTGCCACAGCCTGAGCCACTGGAACTGAGAGAAGAGTGGATTCATCTGCAGGCCTTTCAAAGAGCCACTTCAATCTATTACAGAGTGTAAGTGCCGTGGCGGGAGCAGAGCATCAGGTCCACAGCACTTTCTGTCCCCTTGCTGCTAAATCATCTGTTCCCTGATGCCACAACCATCAGGAGAAGGGGGGAGGCTAAATGCCCCCCAGCCGCACTCACAGAAAAAGCCCGCTCCACTGATGAATTGGGCCCATTAACAACCCATACGCCAGTGGGAGTGAATGAAAGTCAGGCTCACAAAGACTCGGCCGTAGCGAAGAAAATGGCGGAAGATTTAAACAAAAAAAGAGAGGGTCAATTAAAAAAATTCCATCAAAATAAAAGGACAAACAAGCACTGTATGGCTACAAAGAAACAAGACTTTCCATCCTTCTTTTGCTCAAATACGAAAATTTCACATGAACCAAAAGGGGATGGATGTCTGCACACGAATCCAACAGCAACATTAGCACCACGTCCTCTTCAGGACTATATTTAGGAGACGTTTCAAATCCTCCACAAGGTACAGAAAGTGTCATTTTTTTCCCGTTACGTTGACTACAGGCTTAATTAAATCGAGGCCACTCCCACACGCTCCGTTTTGCAAACTGCGCAGCAGAACATCTGTTAACAGGGTCCTTGAAATATCATCGTATTTGAGATCAGTTGAGATGAAGCACATGGTGGAGCAGTGGGCAGCATATTAACCAATAGGTGAAGGCAGATTCAAGCCAATCAGCACACCTGTGCTGGATTGGATGAGGTTAGTTACAGACAGCTGGGAACAAACTCATAGGCTGATGACTAGTGGAGGTCTTGATGACAGCACAGTAACAGCATCGCTTTAGTTGGAACAGCAGAGAGAACCATGTGACACATGCGATTCAGACAAGGAAATGTCGCTCAAAACAGGGACGATTGTCATACAGACAAAAAGGTGAACGAGAAGCTTCAAGTGGAAAAGTATAACACATTATAATGCATTATGAAGGACAGCTTCAAGTAAAGTAAAATTACTTGGGGGGCAGAAAGACTTTTGTGTTGAACTAGTCAACACAAAAGTCTGGTCACCTGACTCTTAGTCCCACAAAAGTCTTTCTGCCGCCCGCCCCCCACCTATACTAATCACATGGCCATTACATATCGAATCATTAGCTTTGCATTCTGCGCACCCAGCCACAGAAAACACTGCTTTCAAAGGGTATCTGTGTAGTCTGTGATAAAGGCTTTCACAGGCAGAGATGGTTTGCATTCATGTGATCTTCCCAGTGGGGGAAGGGGAGTGCTTTCCAGTAAACAACACAGATGAGATACACGATCTGACTGTACGCACAATACAGCCACAGCGGCCTGTGCCAAGTAATACATCCGCACAGCGTGGCACTGAAGGGCCGCGTGCTGAGCATGAGGCACCAGCCGACATCACCATGCGTAGGCGGCCTCCCGGAAACGAGGCGCTGTCACCCCAGCGATGGAGACATGACGTTATTACCAGCGTACATCCATCCATCTGCCATAGCTGCCTGTCCTGTGCAGGGTCACGGGGGACTGGAGCCCATCCCAGGAGCTACAGGTGCAAGGTAGGGAATGACCCAGGGGGAGGCCCTATTATTATTATTATTATTATTATTATTATTATTATTATTATTGCTGTTGTGTTGTTGTTACTGGCATCATTAGTATAGCTGTTGGGTTTTCAAAAAAGAATTAGATACTGCAAATAAGTAATTCATGTTATGGGTTCTAGGCTCCTCACAAACCTGTACTGGAAAGATGGATGGATGGATGGATGGATGGATGGATGGATGGATGGATGGATGGATGGATGCCTCTTAACTCATTAATTCCACTGGTGTAAGTTTTAACCAGAAAGTGGTACTCACAGTTGCAGACCCTTAACAGCCTGACAAAGCTCCAGTAACTATGACGATTTGTGACTTTATATTAATTATAAGTCTCACTGAGTGCTGCAGACAATCTTGAAGCTCCACCCTCATCCCAGAGATCTTCCTTCTGCCTGTTTTTCGCCTATCTTCACATTGCCTGTTAACATGCAAGGAGGTGCATCTTCAATGTTCCATGACATTTGATCAACAATCCGTGGATAACTGATCATATATACCGCTAACATCAGGCGACACCCAACATCCTGAACCCCAGTGCATGACAATGGTATTTCACAGACCCCAGTCTGGCTGTGTTGGGCGGATGTGAATTCTAGAAGGTGAATCAGGCTCTGTAGTAGTATTTTAAATAAGCACTTATCCAATCAGGTCACTGTGATTGTAGGCCCGATGCCAGTTGCATATAGCCTCCCATGCCTTTGACAGGATCTCAGCACACACAGGGTGGAGACTCATCCCTCTAGACAGAGGGACTGGACAGGATGGAAAGGGCGGATTTTACCAGCACCTTGGGATATGAGCAGCTCGACAAGCTGAGCTCACATCGCAGCGGCTGTTTGACTCACTGACAAAGAAACGAACCGAGCAGAAACAAGCCAGGACATCAGTCCCAGCCTCCCCCTGCCTCACAAAGGTTTATATTCACAGGGGCTGTTTGCAGGTGAGCGGGGGGCAGGCCAGATTAACTTATCTATGGGTCCTATGCTAACATTCGCATGGACGCTCAGGTGATGCTGATTTAACTAAGCTCTCCATGTTTCCCGAGGCGAGGGGGGGCCCTGATGTCTGCCGGCCCCCTGGGCTGTTACCTGGCACAGCCTGCACATTCACCCGCCCCGGCAGAGGGACAGGTCTCCCAAACTTACCACTCCACCAAAACATCCATGCCATCTCTGCTTGTCACATGCATGCACACACACAGGTTTGTAATTCTATCATTGTGGGGACTCTCCATTCATTTCTATGAGGCAAACTCCAATCCCAACATGACAACTGTAACCCCTACCCAGCCCTAAGCTTAAGCATAAGTAACCAAGCAAAATACAAGACCTCTGGCATTTTTAGTGTTTTTGATTGCATTCACAGATCTATGTGGGGACCTGAAAAATGGCAGGCCACAGCGTCAAAATAACAAGTTTTATTACATTATGGGGGACATTTGGTAATATAAACCTAATCCACACACATACACACACCCAATCATATTTTGATAAGTCATCATCAACATTACCAGTTCTGCATTTTTAGACTTATAATGGTTTATGGCTGGAGTTTATAATCACATGAATATTTAGGCCAGGTTCCAGTAAGTCATCAGTACCGGATCATTCAAAACCCTTCAAATACTGGGACGTGTCAGAGATGCTGATGCAGACGGGGCATGTGGAAGTGTGTGTGGTTTTTGACCTCCCATTATGTCATCATAAACCAGTAACAGACCCCACAGCCAGCTTGGTAAGACCCCCACACACCCCTTCTTAAGGCTGTGCTATCCCTGCTGCTATTGGTTTTAAAATGAGCGGTTTGTTAGAATTTCCGACTTCTCCCCAGCGGAGTTCAGCTTGCCAAGAATAAACAACTGACAATCATCACAAGAAAGACGCACAAGGCTACTATCAGGGGGGCAGGTTATTCCTGACTGGCTTCATAAGAAAATCACAGTTCAGCCCCAGTGGCCTCCCTGAATGAATCCTCACTTCCTGTTTGAAAACAAACACGTACCTAATTCAGCTCCTCGAGTGCACAGACAATCGAGTTGCATAATGTTCAGTTGTTAAGAGTCGTCCTAATGTGTCTCGCCTTGGGACTTGCAATTACACAGGAAGACGATAATAAGATACGGGGGGGGGGAGCAGGAATTAGAGAGAGCTCACCTTCGAAGCACCGTCTGGGGTGAGAGCGAGCGTTTGCGGGATCAGTCAGCCCTGACAGCGCTGTCATAGTGAGGCTTAATTAGCCAGCTTCAGTCCCCCCCCCCACACACATTTAACAAAGCAGGAGCTGCTTCCTCCTGCAGCCCACATCCCGCATCTCCCGATCCCATCAGCCCGTCTCCCCAGCCTGTCGCATTTAGCTACACCACAGCCCCACACACACACGCACATATCCATACCCCCCTACCCCCACTCTTATCTCTCCAACAGGAGGATGGAGGTGACTGAACACCACTGAACACCACTGAACATGATGCCATTTGTCAGCAAAACAAACAGTACAGTGTCGGCTACGTTGGCTACGTCTCCAGAGGCAGACGGGGGTGAGGCGGCATGCGGCCTGTCGACGTGGGGCTGGGGGAAACTAAAATGAGGGTGTAGGGTGAATGCCCCCAGCATACAGAGGAGTGTGGATGTGATGCAGGCCTGGAATACTCTGTTACTTGGGCTCCATTTAGCTGTTTTTAATTAAACCTTTAGGATAGCAAGCTACTGCATTGGCTCACCTGATTAAAAAGCACCATCATCGTCATGATTATTATTGTTGTTGCTGTTGTTGTCATTGTTGTTATTCCACACTAGCATCGTGTTTAGTGACGACGCAGGTGCATGTACTCCAAGTGCAAATTTACACATTGCCATTGGCCTGTGTCAGTCTAACCCCCCACCCACCCAGGAGTCATTTCCTCTGCTGGCCAATGGCAGAGATAGCTGGAAAATGTGTTAAGCAGGGAGGAGAGATTAATCAGAGGAGAGGGGGGAGGTCACTTTGAGCACTGGAAATGCGTTTGCACGCATGCCATCATGCCATCAGGGTGCGTCACACAGAGCGGGTCGGGGGGGGGGCACACATGAGCTTTGCTGTATTAAAGGAGCCCGCGCCCCGCACCCCGCCCCACTGTGTGCGAGAAATACCCAATACACAGAGGCTGGCAGCAGAGGTGGGGGGGTCAGTGTCTATGTCAATCCATCACTGGCTGACGGCGGCCTGCCCAGCCCTGTGGCCATGGGCCGATGACCAGAGCTGGACCAGACCCCCCCCCAGGCCCTCAAACATGGGAGGTTTTAACCCCCCCACCTCTCCCTCTCTCCTTCCCTTTCCCTATCTCCATCTCCACCACAATAACACCCCCCCTGTCCCACCTTGCCAGCTTTCAACATCTTACAAGTCAATCAATCAGCCTGGTCTCACCAGCCAGCGACAGCTACATTAATTCTCTATACACACGGAGTGTCGGACTAGCTGCAGTATTTTTATTTAAGCTGACCTTCAAACAGCCCCCCCACCCCTACCGCACACACGAGCACCATGTCGTCTTAAAATAGAGTCGGGGGGGGGAGCATGAGAGAAGGGGGCAGAACAGAGAGAAGCCCAGCGGCACAGACTGCCTACCTAATTCTGTATTTTGCTTTTTGTTTTTTTTTTGCAGTTCGTCCATTTCCCATCTGATCCTCTGACCCCCCCCCCAGACAGAATCTCCAATATCAGGTTTATTGCAAAGGCCCCATGAATCTAGGCAAAAAGGCCACATTTGACGGCCCGTGGGAATATCCCATTGGCTGGGCCATGAATCACATGATCACTGCAGTGTTTCCCGCACCTGCTGCTGTTGGCTGCCTCTTCCTCACAGTGACCAGGAGATCATCTCATTAGGTATTTAAATTCCGTATCCCAAGGCTGAGAGCTTCAGGACAGGTGTGGGGTATTTTTCCCCCGAATTTCACTTTTCTGCCATTCATCCAGGTTGGGGGGCAATGCTGGAGCCCCCATTCCCCTCCCCCATGCATCACCTCCTCCTTCTCCACCTCCTGCCCCCCCCCAACCCGTGACGAGGTCCCACTCTGACAGTCTCCCAGCAGGGGACTCTGGTCTGGTGAATGCACCAGATGACCCCCCAACCCTCATTCCCTCCTCACCCCACTCCACCATGGGCTCTGCCCCGGCTCGGCCAGCCCACAAGGGGTCAGAAGCCAGGCCCCCTGATGACGCACTTGTTGTGACAGCAAACAAAAGAAGCCCCCCCAACCAAAAAATAAAGGCAGACTAGGACCAAAGGACAGAGACCGAATTGGATGTGAGATATTGAGGTGTTTTGCGAAGGGGTATGTATGTGTGAAGGGGCGGGGAGGAACCCCCCAGGAGGACACAGGGATACATTTCGGGACTTCAGAGAAACAGCAGGGAGAGGGTTTCCTAACGGGGATGTCTTCATCTGTGGATAAGCCTCTACACTCATGTGTTCATCTCAATGAAAACTTTCTCCTCCAGGTATAACATAAGCCTTTCTCCCTCAGCCGCTGTGCTCTTTAAATGATCTTTGAGGGGCAGTTTTTCGCTGTTGCTGTTCTTGAAGCATTTCCCAAAGCCTTCAGCTCCGTCTTCATCAGCCGGGGAGAGACAAGCCGGGGTCGCCTGTCCCCACGTACATATCCAGCATGGAGACCCCGCATCCCGAACAGCGAGTGCAGTTGCAGTGGATGTGCTAACAGCCCATTGGCTTGTGTTTCTGGCACCGCCCACCACGAATGTCTTCTCTGCTACATTCTCCCTCACTCCCTGCCCACCACCCCCTGCTATGCCATGTGGTCATGTAGCCAGGACTGCACCCCCCAAACAGCCCACCACAATCCCTTCAAGATTCCAGCACTCTGAGGTACCCTGACCAACCTCCCCCCCCCAGCCCATGAACTGAATTAAAGACTTAATGTGCCCTCCTCCCACATGGCTGACAGCTAGCGAAATGGAGAAGGCACCCCCATCCCCCACCGAGGATCATACTGGATGATGAGCAATGTGGCCCGGTGCCCCC
>JAODJU010000040.1:35114282-35124789 GCA_026776725.1 Gnathonemus echidnorhynchus
GTGACCGGTGGAACGGAAAAGTGGAGGGACCCAGCGAAAAGGTCAGGCTGCTGGATGTCGCCTCCGGCTGCAAACCACCTAGGGAGGCCGGATTCAAAGGCAGGGGGTTGGAGGCGGCCAGGGTTTGGCCGGGGGGCTCTGGCTTACACCTTCATGCTGCTAACATCCTCACGCTTATGTTTATACCCCCCCCCCCCCCCCCCCCCCCCCAACTGCGGCCACGGTAACTGGGCACAGCAGGCAGCCGCCCAGCCTGGATAGGCAGCCAAGCGTTTGGCCTGCCTCCACTGTCGTCCACTGACAACGGCATGGGTACCATCGCCGCCGCGCTCACCACCGGCAACGCCTCGCACTATTCACTGCTGCTACACCGGCTCCTCACATTTCCTTATACAAGTGTGACCAGGAACATCTGACACACACACACACGCACAGTCCATGTATTCAGATGTGGACTCTCCATTCATTTCTATGGGTAAAACCCTAATGTATGACAACATTCACCCCCACCTAGCCCTAAGCTGAGCCATAAGTAATCAAACTAAATATTTTAGTTTTTAGATTGCATTCACAGATTTTCTAAAAATTGAAGTAAAAAGTTTGAGGTTTTCACACACGCACAAACACAATGCTACTGAAAATCTGTCTCTGTCTCCACAGTGCTTCTCTCACAACATACACACACACATATACACAATTATCCCATATTCCTTAATTTATAAGATCACAGCATATCAGACATAGAGATCTTGAAACAGACGGAGTTACCATTGTTTGCATAATAGAGAACATCTACCATATAATAAACCTTTAAATTAAAGTAGTCTGCCTCATTGTATTTTTTCTCACCTGTCTTTTCCACGTTGCTTTTTAATTATTTTTCTCCACTTTTGATTATTTTATTACAGCTGTATAAAAATACTCTTTTTTCTCCAGGTGAACAAAGAAATTTTGCACTTTATCAAAACACACAAAGACAAAGAGATACGAACACACAATCGCAAATACTTTCAGAAGGTTAATTAGTTAAGTGTCGCTTAATAAAAGCTAATTAAATTTTGAGGAGAAAAAAAGATAATGAGCATTTTCTTAATTGAGTATTTTACCATCGACGTAGTTTAATAACCACACAGTCAAACTTAGTCAATTCTTCAGGGCACAAATGCAATAAAAATCTCCATGACATGTTCTGCTAATAATTCACGCAGGCAGCGAATCTACACATTTCCATTTTCTCACTCAGTTGTCCATCATTATACTTTGCCCAATTTTAAGCGTGATGATGTTTGCAGATGAGAGACAGTAGACCCCCCACCACCACCCCTGTCAAAAAACAGGCATGACAGGGACACCAAAAACATAAGGGTCTGCAAAAGGGACCCAACACTCACAGCACAGAGGCTACACATCAAAATGCGAGCTCCCCAGCCAAGCTTACCCCGGTCCTCTCTGCACTCAGGGAAGTGGAGTGTGCTGGCTGTAATCAGATGTCTGGAGAGTGTAACACAGACCTCTCAAAGGCTCTCCACTTCCCAGCACTGTCTCTCTGCTCCTTCATAGACACTGACCACATAGAAAAATACGAAAGCCCAAAAATAATCACCCCCTTTGTCCACTCTGACCCTTAACACGGACCTCTGTGCCCCTGATTTACAGTTCAAAGACCAGTTTACAAACAGTTCTCTAGCCACTGGGCACCAAACGGCCCTCCAGACCAAGCCGTTTACCTGGGAAAGAAACTCACACATCCAGACCAAGTCCTGTTAAGCGCAGGGGGAAACTCAGCATTCTGTTTCTATCATTGCTGCCGTTATTCACATAATTGCCTGCTTAAGGGAAGCCACTTGTGATTCTGGGCACCGTCTAGGAGGGAGAATAAAAAATAAATAAATGAAAAGTTGATGTGTCCATCAAATCTCTCACCTTCTCCTCCACCTACAGCAGTCGTTCTGAGAAGCTCTTACCGCATCAAGCATAGAATAACTAAAAAATAAATAAATAAATAAATAAATAGTGGAAATGAGCCAATGAATGTATTGTGCAGAACGCTTTGACACTATGCTTGGTGCTGGTTTATCTGCTCAGCTCTAAAGGGGCTCACACAATATTCTTAAGTGGATGCCTTCTTCTGTTTAAGAAGCATTTTCCTGTCTTAGGTCCAAAGTCATTCATAAGCCGCTGGGGTCCCGTGAGCTGTTTATGGGGAGAAGCCTCGCGTTATGGAAACCGCAGATCAAAACGCATAAAAAGGGAGCCATCCCAGAACCCGCACTCTCCGACGCAAAGGAGCAGAGACACTTTATGTCCCCAGTGTGCAAGGCAGACGTTTGTCATTAGCCCCGTCGCTTTGGTGAGTCACCTCTCAGCATTGACGGCCCAGGTCCAGGCGAAAATAAAAATGCGGCCACCAAGGACCAGTGAACTGGTCCACCTGGTGATTTTCTCCACTTACCAACAAAGGTGGGAAAACCCTCTCATAAATCTCGAGTGATTCCTGTTCCCGTGCGTGCAGCACTGGAATGCCACAGTTCTCCTGATGCAGAGGTCACCCCAGAGCAAATTCCCACTGAGCCTCCCAGTATAATCTAAGCCAAAACTTCCTAAGGATTTCAAAATTAACTTGCAGGCAGCTTAGCGGATCTGCTTTGGCTTAGGTACCACTCTACTGTAGTGGCACCAGTGCATCTACTGGTAGTAGATTAAGTAGCAGTGTAGTTGTCAGAAAATCTGAAGCCATTTCCTAAGGTCTACTTGTCTCTGAATGACTTGCCTCTAGGGGAACAGCAGTGATATACTTTTCCTCCTTATCAATAACTCTGAGTGGCCAGACAGTAATCACAGTAAGTAATCAGACAGTAATCACAGTAAGTAATCAGACGGTAATCAGTGGCCCAGCTCATCATCCACATGAGTCCTGATAGGTGTGCGATGTATTAGTTTCTTCCTGCAATAGATCTGGCTCTGTGTGACTCTAACAACTGGTTGTTCTGCCTCAGTGTCGCGATACCCTGCTGCTCCTTTTTCCCAGCTGCCTCTGCTACCCCCCTCACACACAGCTAACCCCTTCCTCCCCGAGGACCTGAGCCGCTCTTCCGTTTGTTCAGCCGGTTCTCAGAGCTGTTCTTTTAATTTGCCTTATTTAATGGGTTCCTTTAAATAGACTTTGATTGCTGCTGCAACAAACCAAACAGGCTTGCTGCAGGAAAAACAGAAGACAGGCACCCCCAGTGCCACAAGTTTTGTGACGCCATATGCCAGGACTGGGACTCCAACAGTACACTGACCAGCCAAGTTTGGGGTGTGAGGTAGCAGCAATCAGGGCTATTAACAGTGTCTCCCAATCCGGTCCTTGGGGATCCACAGACAGTCCGCATTTTTGCTCCCTCCCAGCTCCCTACCAGACAGTGAGCTGGGAGGGAACAAAAACATGGACCATCTGTGGGTCCCCAAGAGCCAGGTTGGGAAAAACTATTAGGATAGCCCATGAGGGCAGTGCCAAATGAGCAAGGGCCAGTGAGATGTCCAAGATGTGCTAGCTGTAGGGTGACTGCTTCAGAATGGAGTCCCAGAAAGGAGAAGAACGAGGCGTGTAACTTGTCGAACCCCCCCCCCCCCAAAGAAAAAACTTTCTAAGATGCATGCTCTACCGAAAAGCAACTTGAAGTGTAACCTCATGTCTCAAAATCCACTGTACTAGACTTTCTGTATATTTAGAAGTCAGACAACAACCAATTTTAAGTTAAATAAATTGAATAAATATTATGGCGCACCAATACAATCAGGCACGCTTTGAAAAAGTGAAATATCAGATATTTGTTTAAACCTTTGGTAAAAACCTATGTGGTGGACAGGTGTGTCTTCACAGAAAAGAATGTGTATTATAAACAACATGGATAGTTAAAATGTAGTCAGAGCCTGCTTTTCGAGGCTAGTACCAGGTCTATGGGCCTAATATTCTCTGGTTAACATATCACAATGCATGGAGAGATCCAGCACTTTCTCTGTACATCAGAAGCAAGTCGCGATTCCCTCTTAGCTTTAATGACAATCATGCCCAACATTTTTTTTAGAGCATTAGGTGTTACTATTGTTTTGTTCAACTGCTAAAGCCCTGGTGGAACAGGTTTCTAAATGCTGCCGTTTGGTGACCAAGGGGAGAAGAATTTAAAGGCAATTTAAGGACATCGAAAGGGTGGTGCAGAGACTGCAGCGTGTGAGTCAGCTGCCTCGCAGAGATGCGAGATCTCACATTGTGCAGAGAGAGCTGATCCAGCACCTGGAGTAGCCAGGTTGGGTTCAAGCATCTATTCAGCAGAGTATCACCCCCACTGCCATCCCACAGCCCCACTCGGCTTTCGCGGCTGGAGTGTTATTAGAATTATCGCTTTTTAGAACAACTTATTATAAGGATTACAATGAATAGACGGCAAAATGGCTAGAAAATTGAAGTAAAACGAAAAAGTCTATTTTTGAGGCTTTGAGTTAAAATGACATCCATTAATCCTGCCGCTCAGTGCAAAAATGAAACTTCATCCGTTTCTTGTGAAATATTGCTTTCCTCTTTCTCCCAGAAGTGTCATAACTTGTTAATTTTTTAAAATACAAATTTAAAAATCCCGGGAACCACCTGTATGTCGAGAAACACAACAGCCGTTAGAGGTGAGTCAACAACCGCACGTACGAACACGCAAAAACAAAATATAGCCTATATATATTTAAAAAGAAAGAATGTAGACGGGGGAAAGAGAAAGATTTATGTACAAGTATGGACAAAGTGTCCTTCGAAAACAGGGTTTAGCCTGAGTTTGGACAGCATCTCGGGTTTGTGTGGAAGGAACGGAACGGGGCTGACGCCCCGGCGACTAAACGCCGTGCGATCCCCTTCAAAAAAAGAGAAAAATTGCGATAAAGTACACCGCTGCCCGTCATATTTGGCACCCAACCCTGTCATCCTGAAAGTTTAGACACCGTGAAATGTGTCACGTTTATCAAACCGGAGGATTTCGGTCCTCTCAGGTGCTCTAAGCAAAGACAAGCACAGATTTCCATTCCGGTAAAATCTGTGAAAATTCGACAAGTGCTAAGACAGGTCGACTTTTTTTTATTTTATTTTTATTTTTAAATGTGCTTCAAGGGGAGGGGAGGGAATGGCGGCTTTGAAAGATAATGTTTTCATACGACAAAAATCCGGAGTACTGGTATGACACGCCGGCTCATCCTTTGATTTCTGCGAACAAGTCACCCCGTTGCTCTTTTCACACGTCTGCCGAGGCTGCCAGAAGAGGATGGCAGCACACAAATACACAGAAACACACATAAAAACACAGAAAACACACACACAAAAACCAGCGCACGGATGTGTGGACGCGAATATACACACACAAGTATATAAACACGTATAAATATATGGATGCACGCTCGCACACTTGCACAAATATACGATCATACACAAAAAGGTATGCAAACACACTGACACAAATATACTTATGCACACACAAGAACAAATACACAGATATGTAAACACACTGGCACAAATATACGCGTACACACTCACAAGCACAAATATACAAATATATATGCGCAGGAAGGCAAACACTCCCAAAATATACACATGCGCGCGAAAACATACACACAGAGACGCACAAATATACGAACATACAAACACTCACACGAATAGGCTATACACAATCACATTCGTGCTAAATCAACCGCATTTAAAAAAGAAAACGATTTTTTTTCAGAAGCAAAACGTATTTCTTATTCATTCGTTTTTTTCTATTTGGCCATTTCCTTTAAACTTCATTTCATGTCCTGAAATAAAGGTTCCTTCAACACAATAATGACAGCAGGCTTTAGCACAAGCAGGCCTATGTACAGAAATCCACTGTGGAGACACACATGCCGCCTCATATTGAATTTGTTTTATTTTCTGCTTTATGAGAACACGAACTCCGGCATAACCGTGCAATCCCAAAAGCCAGACAGCAATAAATCATACGTCATATTTCCCGCGGCTGACAAAAGCAATCGTAACGGGGCTCTTTGTCCATACACTACCAAGACGGCACCAGAGCTTTTTTGCCCTCGGTTACCCAACGGTCCTTTCGCTGGCAGCGCTGACAAAGAAACCTTCGTTAATTTAAAGGCAAAATGTAAAGCTTGCGTGTGTGCGCGTCTTCTGCGGGCTGCCCGTAACTGCGTGAAAATGTTAATCAAAAGAAAGAAATGAACAGTACAAGGAAATGCATAACCAAAAACAACCTCGCAAAAAAAATATCTTTGATCTCCTGCGGTGGCAAAACTGGACGTCCCGTCTTTAACAAAGCCATCAGACCTCAGAGACAGTTCCCTAGCCTTCCCCAGGGCTGCAGAAATCCCTGTCATTCCACGGGAGGGAGGAGGGGAGAAAATTTGCCACTTTTGGCACTAAATTATCAGTGCTAATTACTTTGATGATATCTAATAATGATTTCTATTCTTGCTGCATGGGGACCCGTGAAAGCATATGTTTGTTCTACAGACAAAGTCAATACAGAACACACTGCCAGGATAGATCTGGAACACGGGGTGCCTTGAGCTGTTTTTCTTTTTTTTTAATTTCTCAAAATGTCAATCACATCTCGTTTCTTGGAAAAGGGAGGGGGGTCAAAGAAATCAAAATTACTAACGCTTGTTACAAGTTGTCACCGGAGAAATGTCAATGGAACAAATGTGATTTTAATAGATTGGTGAGGAATATGGGTGGTTGCAAGTTTAATGCTCCTCATCTGGGTCCAAAAAGGCAGTCAGGCCTCCCCTGCACATGCCGCAGTCAAAGACATAGGTATTTATTCAAAGTCTGTTCAATATGTAGCAGTCTATGTAACCATTTCCTAATCATAGAGCTTCAGTACCAGGATGGTTCCCCTCCCTTCTCAGGGTGATGGGGGCCACTCGATAGCCTCTTCACCCCCCTCCCCACCCCCTGTGGTCTTGGTGACCTGGAACCCAGAGCTGCCGGTAGAAATGCCGTCGCAAGCATAAGGAGTGAACACAAAACACAGAAGAAAGCCAAGGTGATGCAACAGTTCTCAAGGGAGCATGGGGGGGGGGGGGTGTTCAACTTGCCAAGTGCACAGCGGGCGGCGCAGCAGAGAAGGAGCGGCACGGGGAGAAAAATAAATAAATAAATAAAAATGCCACAGAACAAACAGCTGAACCGTGGCCAAGGGCCAAACAGTGACGCTAATCATGACCAGGCATGCCTTCGTTTGCTCACAAGCGGGGAGATGGGAGGGCCAGGTAACACACAGAAACCAGCCAAACTGGGTTACAGGGTCACCCCAATGCGTCGCGCCGTGCTGATGCACTCCCGGGGCCTCTGTTACTGGCTCATTTCCCCTGCTCTGGGATGCGGCTGCAGTGGCTGGCAATACCAGCACCCCCACCCCTCACGCCATCCACACGGGTGCTGCAGGACGGTGTAAAATGACCAGCTAATGAAACATGGAGGGGGGAGGCTTTCTGAAAAACGAAGAAAAGAAAAGTGGGGCGGTCACCAGTGCCTAGAACCCAAACGCCTAAAGGAAAAGCGCAAACGCCTTAAAATGCAGGTACAATGCCACATACCTGCTGCTCAAATCAGGAAGACGTCAGCCAGAGGCTGTGTGGAGGCTGGGTGTCAAAGCACATACTGCACACCAGTCTCAGGCTGAGATGCGTCCCGCACACATCAGCGGCCCATTAGTGTGTGTGACACACCCCGGGTGAGAGCAGTCGGGAAATTAGCACGCCAGGGACCGTACGGAGGACAGCAATTCATTACGCCCCCCCACTTCTGAGAGACGCGTTCTAAAACATGCCTGACGGGCCTCTCACAGCAGTCCGGGGGTCTCCTTACCCTTAATCTGTGCTCATAAATAAGTCCACAAGCTTCAGTTCCATTGTCTGGGATGATCAATGGAGATCAGCTGGGAGTATTGCGTATCCTCCCTGGCCTCCCCCCAACTGACCCCCCCCACCCCTATCTTCTTCCTGTCCACAAAGCTAGAGGCTGACGTCTCATGAAGGATCCCCCTTCTGCGTATGTTGTGTCCTGATGGTCTGCGTCAGTCCCGTGAACCACCGTGCTCACTGTCCCACCCCCCCCACCTCCAAAGCAGAACCATGTCTCTGGGCTGGGAGGCACCTCAGCAGCGCAGCAGGGCTGAGACAGGTGCTTTGTAGAGCATGCATTATATGCACATAAACGCCCCGATTAACATGCTCCAGCGCTGCATGGCCTTGTATTTTACTCTGCGAACTGGAAAATAAACCCTGAGCTCCAATATTACTGGCACAATGACTAATAACAATCATAAGAGGTAACTTTCCCTAACATAAACTTAAGCTCTCAACAGAAATTGTTAGATTGTATCCTGCAATTCACTTTAAAACCCAAACAATGCTCAAAAAATAATGAGTAAATAAAAAGCATTTATCAAACATGATGTATAAAACAAGCAGTTAATGGAAGCATTTATTACAACAACAACAACAAAACGACAGCAATAACAGTAATAATAAATAGATGTAATTTTTCATAATGTAATATATTTTTGGTGTGTATTGAGCAAGTTTTGGGCCAAAGTTATGATAAACAGGACTGCAAACACCATGGGAACCAATAAAGGAGTGTGGTTCAGTTGTATGTGAGCTGCATTCATTCTTTGCAAAGAAAAGTATCATAGCCACAACAAATGTTTTATTATTTTGTACTATTTTCCCATCTCGAATAAAATATCAGAATTAACTGTCAAAAATCAAAATCCTGATTGTTTGTTTGTTTATTATTATTATTGTTGTTGTTATAACCTAATCAAAATCAATTAACTTTTTAGTTAGTTTTTCTACCTCGTATTTTCGCCTTGTTTTACGAAACAAAGGCCGCTTTCAAATATCGGTACCTGATGAAAAATATTTACCAAACGGAACCACACGACCGGCCTCTCCTAGCAGTTAGTGCCTATCGTTTTTGCGCTGAGTAATTCGTTTCCTTAATTTGTTATTTCCATATTGCGAAACACAATGGACGAAAAGTGAAAAAGTGTTGTACGTTGCAGAGTACAAGAAGGAAAAAAAACTGTGAAACTATTTCCACCTGGGATGACTTCGGTTAGCCCTATTTTAACCCGTTCCTTTCATGCATCTCTTTGCCCAGTAAAAGTCTAAAATAGGCATTTAAGCGCCATTAAGACACAATGCATGCGCTTTATGAGTGATCTGTGTTTAAGTGTGCAAATTTACGCAAGCACACTAAGAATAAATGGAATTTCTATGGTTTTTCATCAAGCTCCTTCCAGACAATTCACCATTTTTAAAATACGAGTAAAATACTGCGTACAAATGCATACAGGCCTATTTAATTGCGCCTTGTTTTTATTGTAAGCATGTAATCTTTTCAAAGGTTTCATTTATTCTCCACCACTGGAAAAACGTCTAATAAAACGAATCGTGTCGTTAAGGTACTACATAATCCCACACTTCTAAAATATAAAGCTTCTAGTAAAACGGTATAGTACTAGCCTATATTATAATCCGATAAATATATACTTTTCGGCAATCAGAATATAACAATTAGCGTTTTCGTCGGCTATAGACGTTTTATGGAAGAGATCATTACAAACGACACAAGTTTTTTAAAGATCTGAAGCAGTTGCTTAAATGGACGTCTGTTTATGGGTTTGATTGTAAAACAAATTATGTCTATTTACCTTTTTAATGCTATAAATTAACTGAACCCTCCAGGCATCGGGATTGCGAAAACATAAGACACCAGAGGGCTTTTTTCAACTACTGGGTGTAATTTGCTTATTTATTTGTTTCGAGAAATTGCTACGCTCGTTTGCAATCTCTTCTTTAATGGACTGTGAGCCGGCCGAGGGGACCCGTCAATATTCTGATTATGGCAACTGATAAAATTACCAGGCGCACGCAAAATTATCACTACGCGAAGCGGATATTTTGAGATTTATAGGGGGAGGGACATTACATAATTGTCCTGTTAATGAGATGTGTTAACGAGGTTACACTTTTAATTCAAAGTACAGATAAAAAGCGTATCTACCTGGATCACATCCGTTGCCATTTCATGACACCCAAACCTTCTTCGCGCTGTCTATAGCACTTAAAGAAGAACTTGTCAAGGGCTGTGATTTGCGCTAACTAGCTATCGATCCCCCCCCCCTTACCGAGGAAAAGAGCAAGGCGACGGAAAGGAGTGGGAATGACATTGAGGAGGTGGAGGGCAAGGGAACCGGAGAAAAGGGAGGCATGTTATGATGCAGCTCTTCTTTAAAGAAAAAAGGGGGAATTGAGTTATGGGCCGCTGCGAAACAAACTCAATTTATGCTTAACGTTGAAGAAAAGCGAGCGGGAATGTGGATGGATCGGTTGTATTGGTTTGCATTTTAAATCCTGGTGCAAAGCAGTTAGTAGAGCCAAAAATCTTTTTTCTTAATCTTTTACTCTGAAAAGAGGCCATTTAATC
>JAODJU010000040.1:35124889-35138191 GCA_026776725.1 Gnathonemus echidnorhynchus
CTTGACTCCACGCTCCGAGCTCGCTACTTCCCCCACCCCTACCCCCAAGCCACCCCCTTCCGCGCACCCGCAGTTAACCAGAACAAAGGGACAGGGAGCACACACAGAGGGACCACCTATTTACGTGCGAGAAAGCGGATCGGTAGCTCGTCTCCAGCCATGGCGATCAAATTATGCGTGTCTCATTCCGTTCCGCTGCCCTCGGCACTTGGGACAGTGACCGGTTCAGACACTGGCTTTTGTTGTTCGGAACACCATCTTTTTCACGGGGAGACACGGGGGGAGTCGATACGGAATTGCCAGAATTCACAAACGAAATCTGATTGATTTAAATACCGAACGCTGCAATACAAAAAAATTCTTGATATTATTGAGTAGATACAGCCAGCGCAGCAAAACAATCAAAAGTATTTTAACATTGAAGAGCCCGATTAATTTACAACATTTTGCGGTCACTGAGCATTTCCATTGTCATTGACAGGTGTATAAAGTTCGATTGTATCCAATATTAAATAATTTTAAACTGATTTTACATTGTTAATATTAGCATAGTAGGCTATATGTAATAGCGGCAGTGATGACTGATTTGCAAACAAAATACTTCGTGAGAACATAAAAATCGTCTCCAATAAAGTAATTCGCCAAGTGTATTAAATTAATTTCGTGTTTCACTTATTCATTTAGAAATGTAAGTAAATATAGCCTTTTAAATAGAAATGGCTATTTAGCCTACCAACGGTTACAAAAGGGGGAAGTGATTTCAGAATACGACGGAAAAGCACTTAATCAATTGTTTCCTTAATTTGTTATTATTTCCCCATTGCAAAACACATAGAAACAACACACAAAACAAAGTCAAATTCCGTCTTTGTAGCGCACTAATCCAATTATACACTAAGGATTTCGTACTGCCTACCGTATTACAAGAATGTATACAAGAATGTATCTTTCAAACTGCTTAAGTTAAACTCCCGATTTTATGACCTATATACGTATATGAATTTTTGCCGCTGACTAAAAAGGTCCGTTTTAATAGTATTGTCGTGGGCTTACTGCAGGTAGCTTCTTCTAAAGCATTGTGTTCGATAAACACTCCATAGTTGAATACTGGTACTACAGTACACGGCGCTGACCGGAGATTATCAAAATTGTGCGAAATAACCGATGTTAATAAAGGCATAACCTGTAAATAAATTCTTGCGTTAAACCGTCCGGTTTTGTGTGTGTATGTAGGCCTATGTATGTGGATATAAACGTCTGATTACCCCGCAGACGCTATACGGAGTAAATGTATATTCCGAAGCCCTTTTATAAACTGAAATTGTATTAACTATAAAGCATCATTACTAGCGGATCTGGATACAGCATTCTTTTTCATTTGTATAAGTACAGGATTACAAATCATATTCAGTTCTGAAATTATTATTATTATTATTATTATTATTATTATTATTATTATTATTATTATTATGCATTTTTAAAATGACTATTTCTACTGCTAGGCTACTACTACTACTATTTTACTACTACCCCAGTATTATTATTATTATTATTATTATTATTATTATGCAGCAGGATTATTGATACTACACTGAATTATCGCTTACAATATTTAGGTCTATGAATTTTAAACACGTTGAACAGCAAACTTGCGTGGATATGTTATTGACTTAAGACACATTTATCTGTAACAGCACCTACAGCGGCGAATTTAACACTCTCCTTAATCGCAACAGTTTAATAACTAAAATGTGAGATTATCTCCTTTTATGCAAACCTCCCCCCTTCCTCCAACTCTCACCAGTCAGTTCGGCCCTCCCTACCCCACCTAAAATCAATCCACTTTCTCCAATCAGATTATCCCCTCGTAATCACAAAAACAAACAGATACCGAAAAGTGGGGGAGCCCCATAGCGAAACGCATCTCTTCAAAAACCCATTTATCTCGTCAGTGTTGCTGTTCAGCCTGAAAACCGAGATAAAGAACCGCAGGAATGTTTATTTTCCCTTTTCTCTCCTTTGAAACTTTTCTTACTTGGCTTCACGTTATTTCCAGTTTTAAATATTTATTTAGTTAAACATTTTGTGTGTATAATCGCATCCGTTTACTGCAAAATCCAAGACACCTTAAATCGAATTTGAAATCGGCTCTGTGGCTGTAAAACAGTTTTAAATGCACCTACTTAACATTTAGTTGTTACTGGCTGTGCTATACCCATAGTAGTTTCATAGTTTATCTATAATGTACTGTTTTGTGTCTGGAGTAAGTTTTATTTTTGAATCACTTTTGAGTTTTTCCAAATCTCATAAGAACACATCTGACATTATTATACAGGTATGTACCGTCAGACATTCAGCTTTATTTCTATGTATAAAATTTCTACAGCTTTACATTATTTGTACATATAATGCATTGGCAGATTACATAGGCTAATGTAGGCCTATTCGCAGATGGCTCATTATGTATAATATTTTGTCCGCAAATAAAGATAGTAATTTTTTTGTTGGATTCTTGCAATTACGCAAAATTTTGGTTGCATGATTAACAAATAGTTGTTGACCTTGTGTGATGAAACAACACTCGATTGAATCCGTTATCCACACAGAAGCAGGATCTGATTATAGGCTTTCCTTGTGTATGTGAATCTTTAAACAATTGAACACTTAGTTGTAAAAAAACTGGCAACTGAAGAATCGCGCCCATAAATCAGTAGATGTGAGCAGGATGCCTTTGGAATGAATGGAGCTGCAGCAGCAGCAGTGCGATCTCGCCGTCGGACAGTTAGCAGCCTTTGCCAACACAGAAAACATTACGACCATCTCAGACTCGCAAGCCACGCGTAACGCACTGCACGCCGGCTTCTGCATGCAAACAGGTTACCTTCTTTGCTGCCGCTCTGGCCTTTCGTCTTGTCCCAGAGAGCCATGGCCTTCTCGTCCTCGGGTCCCTCCATCAGGGCCTTGTCACTGGGCACATACCACGTGGCATGCTGCTCTGCCATCAGGCTGTCAAGGTCAATAGTGCTCACAGAGCCTTTGCCAGCATCGGGGCTGCAGCAGGAGAGCTCACCGTCCCCGCTCTGGCTGCCACAGTCCGCCTTCTTGCCGCCCTTCATGGCCAGCGGCTGGTCCTCGGAGATGCTGAACTGCTGCCTCTGCAGCTGGATTTGGGCCTGCAGGATCTCCAGGGGGTGGATCTCATCCTGGCCCGCCGTGCTGGAGGGCGTGCGGACCTGCTCCATGCCGGGCGTTCCTGGGTGTGTCGCTCCGGCTCCACCGCCGCTCATGCCATAGCTGTCAGGGGTAGAGGTAGTGTGGTTCACCATAGCCAGGCCCAGTGCCTTCTGTCCATTCATCAGTCCGTGCTCCCCCCTCTGCAGCTTGGGAGACCCCCCTACTAGCGAGCTGCGGCTGGGCTTGGAGCCGCCGTCGGAGCTGGAGGACACCTCGTCCTCATTGCCGTAGTGGGTGCCAGCTCCCGTGCCGCCACCGGCATCATCTGGGAAGTCCACGTGCGGGGAGCCGCCCTCCGACTTGGCCACGCTCTGAATGCCGCTGTCCAGCGACGACATGAGGTCAGGCTGCTCGCCCAGCAGCAGGTCGGCCCCTTTGCCCCAAGCGGGGGACGTCAGGGGCTTCTCGCCTGGTGTGCCCCCGCTTCTCTCGGCCATGCCGGCCGGCTGGCCCTGCTGGCTCGGACTCACAACAGGGTTAGTGCTGTCAGAGGAGAAAAAGATTCCTGGGCTCACATGCCCGCTGTCCCTTTTCCTCCTGCCCCTCCCTCTCCCACTCCCTGTTGCTGCTTTCCCCTCACTCCCGGGGGTAGCATCCATACTGTAGTTTGGGGAGAGGGCACTGGCTTCCCCCTGCACTGTCTGGCTCTGACTGGCGGCCTTGCCGTTACCATTCCCACCGCCAGGCATCTGGCTGCTCTGAGACGAGCCGCCCTGGAAGTATTCGGGCGCGGGGCCAGCTGTGGATCCCGCAGCCCCTGCACCATTGCCGCCGCTGACATCCTGCTCTGTCTGACTGAGCTTACGCTTATTTTCGTTCTGGGTCTTCTTGTTGAACGTCACATTGAGGTTTGGGGCCCCGAGGCTGGCGATCATGTTCTGGCAGGCTGTGGAGAGGGCTGCCAGGCAGCTCTGGCCGAACACGTTGTCCTTGGTGCTGGTTTTGCTGAAGCTTCCGAGGGAGAGGGCCCCCAGCTTGCTCACTGAGGACCGCTGGCCCGGAGGGAACTCTGACTGAGGGGCATAGCCCCCTGGGGAGGTGTTCACTCCGGGCGGATTGCTGTGGGGAGCCCCCTGCCGGTTAGCCCCGGCGTATGAGAAGGCGGGCTGAGCCCCCATCGGGGGAGCCACAAAGTCAGCTGACCTCCTATCTGAGGGGGCGCTGGGATGCCCCACGCCAGCCCCTGGTGACTGCATCTGGTTGAGACTGCCCATGCTGCTGCTGAATGGCGGGTGCATGCCGGGGGAGTGCAGGGCCTGAACGTGCCCATCTCCCGGCATCCGCATGGGCTCCTGCATGCCCATCCCATTGACGCCAGGCCGGAACATCATTCCGGCACCGCCCTGCTGGAGGCCCATGTCATGGGGACCGACCTCACTGGCACTGCCCATCCTCCGCGGCAGCATCTCCCCCGGCTGGTGCGACCCAGGGAACCAGGTGCCCTCCTGAGACATGTGGGCATTCTGGGCCTCGAAGCCTGCCATCCGGCCGGCGCCATCCCGGTCAAAGCCCGTCGGGGGAATGCCCCCATGCACCATGGCACCCTGGCCGACATCCCCGTGGTGACCCAGCTGCTGCAGGTTGGGCTGCCTCATCCGTTGTTGCTGGTTCCGCGAGGCCATCTGCTTGATCATCATGGCGGCGTTCTGCCGCTGCTGCAGTGACTGTGGCTCCGGCCCAGCATGCTGAAGTGGGGGCCCTGAGGGGAAGCCATCTGACACTGGGGGGGTAAAGTCCCCGGGGAGGCCTGGGTAGGCTGAGGGCGAGAGGTGGTTCTCCACCCCTGGAGGGTTGTGCATGCCACCTCCGCTCCACGAGCCACAGTTCTCACCATTGTGGCCAGTGGGGAAGTCGAAGCGAGGCCTCTTGGCCATGCTCAGATACGGCCCATCAAAGTGCTGCAGCCTCTGATTAGCGGCTTGCTGGGAAGGGTTTGGGGGGGGCTGCTGTTGCATATTAAACATGGGGTCTCCGTAGGGGTGCAGGTTCCTGTTCTCCAGTCTGTGGATGGGATACTCAAACTGGTTGTGCTGGCCGGGCATCATGACTCCCCCATCCTGCATGCCAGGGTTTGAGGACCCAGAGTCAGATTGGGGTGGGCGGGGGAGGCCCGGGGGGCAGGAGTTCTGCCTGGTGAGCAAGCCGGCCTGCTGCTGCTGCTGCTGCTGCTGGGGGGGTACAAGCGGGTGCCTGGTGCCGACGCTCCCCTCCATGCCCATGGGCATCTTGCGGCCATTGCCGAACCTCTCGAAGAAAACCCCGTGCTGGGGGGGTTGGGGGGGAGGCTGCTGCTGCTGATGTGCTTTGGAGACGCCAGGCATGCCAGGCGGCCGAGACATGGCAGTGCCCCCGGGGGGGAAACCCCCACCGCCTGCAGCCACCTGCCGCCCGCCGCCGTAATGGGGTAGCTGGGGCTCAGACTCGGAGGGGGAGAACACCGGCACGTCAAAGTGCCCTGGGGGTGGCTCACTAGGGTAGTTGTAGTCTATTCCCTCCACAGTGCCCTGGGGGGGCAGGCGACGGGATTCCAAGCTATGGCTCTCGGATGACGAGGCGGAAGGGAGGCCATGGAAGGAAGCAGCCCGGTTCGGGGACTGGTCTAGGGGCAGGCAGGGGGCGGGAACACCGTGGCTTCCTCCAGGGGGGCCGTGGTGCTGAAAGTCAGGCATATTCCCTGATCGCTGCTGCTGCTGCGGCTGTTGCTGCTGCTGAGCAAAGGCCTCTCCCGCCTGGCCCTCAGCGAGCGGGTCAAAGCCCTCCGCAAAGCCCTGCTGGGGACCCATCCCGCTACCACTGTAGCCCATGATCCTGCCCCCATGCAGGCAGGATGGCCCGGGGTCTGGGCCTCCGAACGGGCCTCCAAAGTGCGGGTGGTGCTGATGGGGATGCGGGTGATGACCGTGTGGGTGGCTGTGGTGAGGTTGCTGGTTGCTGAAGAAGCCGGGCATGGCAGACTGCTGCTGCTGAAGTCCTCCACCGTGCATGTCAGAGTGGCCCCTCGGGTGGTAGCTGTAGTGCTCCCCGTTCATGTTCATGTTGAGCCCCATCATGGCCGGCTCATTCATGGGGCCCATGCCTGGCTCCACAGGTCCTGGGGGCCCCGCAGCATGAAAACCGGAGCCCTTGTAGTGGGAGCTCATGTTAAGTCTAGACTGGCTTAAGTTTCTCTCCCCTTGGCCGGAGATTCTGCTGTTAATCTGGGAACCAAACTGTTCCAGCCCAAACATACTTCCCTGCTATCAAACCCGCATGACCGCCAGCTAGCAAGGCTGCGCGGCTCTTTGATGCGAGGTTTCTTTCGCCGATCGATCCTCGCGGGTCTCAGAAAAAGCAATCGGAATACTATATAAATGCGAATTCAACTACCTTTCCTGTTAATGACGCCACGAAAAAATGGATATGGGACCAAAAATAATTAGCGCTTTTTTAAGTCTTGCTGTAGATCACATTTTTTAGAATGTCGGAAAAGAATTAAAATATTTCTTAAAACGGTAAAACCAAGAAAAGTCCAACAACCGTCTATGCGTTAAGTAGCAAACAAATTAAGATCCTCACTCGCTCCGCAAAAAGTATTAAATGCGCTGATTAAGTCCGTACTCCTTGTCCGTTAAATTAAACTAACTTCGGAGGCGAGCGAAATAAAGGTACTTACAACTGTGGCTTGAAAAATATATGTTCCTGTACAATCCCGTATTTCCAAGTATTGTCGCGAACATTTCCTTTTCTGTGAAATAAAAAAAAATCCTCCTATTTCGATTTCAGATGACAGGTAGCGCAAACCACAAGTTATCTGAAAATAACGTTATACTGGTGTATATATTTTTTTCCCGAAAAAAAAATAATATTCCAGGTTGTGCCAAACGTTCCGGGACGAACAAAAACGGGTCTCGCTTAAAGACCCCATAATAAGTCAGTTCCACATATCTGATTAGTCGTAATTTGCGCGAATAATTAATAAAAATGCAATTATCGTATTTCGTCAAAATGAGCAAAAAAATAAAAACGATTTAATTGTGCAAAAACAGTCGCCTTGCTCTCCGGGTCCCGTGAAACCTGTTTTTAATATCACCACTTATATGGATGTTCTTGGTTATTATGATTATTATTAAAGAGTCCACAAGAGCAAAAATCCAGCTCCGTGCAGCAATAAGGAAAGTCGGAGAGCAGTTCGTTTAAGTCTTTCTCCCGTCAACAGAGTCGGGTACCGGGACACTACCCGCACTCCACCGCTACAGCGCGGCTTGGCAACCGTGTCTTCTCGGTCCCGATCATTTGCAATAGGATTGCGCGTCCGTCTCCAGCTCGAGCTCTGCCTTGTTCCTGTCTTCCCAGATACTCCTGCTCGCTGTGGGCTTCAGCAGTAGTATATACACCAGCTGAGAAGGACTCGCTGAGAGATCGCACTCCGTACAGCGTTTGGCACTGCACGACCGGCGCGTTCGGAAAACCAGCAACAAGTTTTGCATTTCTGCAATCGATTTCACCCATAAGATCCTGGCCAATGACAGGCGCAGCTTCCCCGACGTTGTGGGCGGGGCTATCTCTTAAGGTGGTCCATAACTGAACGGACAGCACTCCGCGAACGGAGCCGCTCCAAGATTCATCTTAAAGCAAAGTTTTTTTTCGCCTCATTCGAAATTTATTCGAGATCATGTCAGGTGTTTTTTCTTGCTTCATTGTATTTTTCCCGTTTTTATTTATCGTCTTATTAAATTAAGTCATTTCGGCAGTGGTTCGTAGAGCCTGTTTTGTATCTGAAAATTTAAAGACATAAAAATTATTTTCTTATGTTCGTGCAGAAATGAAGAAATTAAACACATGTCTTACATGCATTAGGGTTGCACGACATCAGTGTGTCGGAAATGTATTATTTATTTAGGCGACCAAAAATGCATGAATTCACAGTGTGACAAAGTAGACAGCGCTGTAACGCTGCCATTGTTAAAGCACGCTTGATGGCGAATTAACATTTCTATTCAAATTAATTATTTAATTACCATAATTATACTTTCCTTATTAAAAAGTCGCTGACGATAGACCTCTTAATCTGACTCGTTTGCTGGCAGACAGTAGCGCTAGGGATGAAGGAAGGCAGCTCAAATGCTTTAATTGCAAATAAAATGCTAGAAATATCGACGGTGCTGCTGAACTATCGAAATAGGCCATTATTACATGTTTATTACGAGGAAGTTATTTAATAGTGGATTATTTCTCTTTGAGAGCTAGTTTTAGAAGTGTATTTGTATTATCAGCGGGTGTTTTGCACTGTGTTTGATTTAGAACCTATGACAGTCTGATAAGGTCTATCTATAGATCACAATATACGCTTCACTGATATGTTTCTGATAATGCTGAGTCTCTTGCTTTCACTCCACCTCTTGGGACCGGAGTCCGTGCCAGAAATCCAAACTTCGCTTGTCTGAGCTAAAATATTAAAATTTCAAATCAAATTGTCTATCTGATTTAATTAACATCCCATTGTGCATTCGGTTTATTTTTCATACGACCAGTGACAATGGCCGTGTCTAACTCGGTTTGTCTTGTGCTGAGCATTTTATGAGACTTGTAGTAAATCTGCCGAATTGATGAAGGTATCGCATTATTTCATTACGTGTTTATTACCTTCTTTGGTAAAACTATGTCGATTCGAATGGTGCAAATGATTTGAAATATACAGGCATATGTAGTGGAAGCAGGCGGCGGATACCTTTGACTTTTAGCGACATATAGGCCTATCATTTATTTATTTGCAGGACACGCGTCTATGTTTGTGCGGGAGGGGTGCGATGAGAGAAAGCGAGGGAGCAGAGTGAATTTGGGAGGTTAGTATTGTACAGTTGCTTTTATAACCCGAAAATATTGTTAGGCCGGAGTAACTCAGTTGGGACAGCTAGATCGATATCTTTCATTTAATTTTAAAAATAGACTGACAATAATTTTAGGTAAAATGTGAAAAAGTGTATTTCATTTAGGAGTGGATTTTGAAACACTTGAATTGCAATTTAAAGGTAAAAATGAGAATATAACAATAAAGCAGGGACTTAGGTGTATGTGTTAAATCAAACCTGAAAATTAAAATGGCTGATTATTGTAATTCGTGAAGCGGTTATTCTGACATCGTTGATGTAGCCTGATTTACCTGTAATACCCTGGCAATCCAGATTTTAAAATTAAAATCGACCAGGAAATTAAATGGCCCTGATTAATTTCAATACGCGCCAGGAAAGCAGTTAGTTTAAACAACCATTTAAAACGGGGGCAAGGTGTAGTTTAATGTAAATCATTAAAAAGACAAATAACCTGGGCTTCAACCGGTCAGCCGCTGAAGGCTACCTATATAGCTTATGACAACGGGAAATTTAAAGGAGAACAATGAGATCGGAAAATAAAAATATCAAAAGCTCACTTCGGCTCACACTCTGGCCTAACAATAGCCTAGATCTACAGCAGTATCTGCATACTAAGTATATATTGTAGTTTACAGTCCTGACTTTGTATAATAGCCTATATACGCACAAACGTAGACACATATATGAAAGGGGTCAGTTGAGTCGATTTCGAGTTTTAGTTTTGTCTACTTCCTTCTCCTGCAAGATCAGAATTCTGGTCTGTGATTAAATATTGATTTTGTTTAATTAGTTTTCAAGTGGACTATCCTCCTCGTTGATGGTGTAGAGATTTCACTTCAGTCCGAGAAATGGAATTGGACATGGAAATTGTTAGCGGGGGGAAAGGGGGAACTGGACTGTTGTGACATTTCTCTCACAAAATTTGTGAAGTGCTAGGCAGTAGCAGACTAGGGGACTATAGGGATACCCCACACGTATGCAGCTCCACGGAATACATTTAATTTGCCCTGATCGCTCCATCAAAAATAATACACAAGTCTTTCAGATATCATTTTTACGCAAACGGATTTCACGCGCAGTTTTCAAAGTTTCCCAATTTCATACTTTTATAATCAAGCAATCGTGCAGTTGTTGATAAAATGGTTTCCTGATCCCTAAATATAATTTTAAGCAGCTACAATGGATTCTAATTAAATATATGGCTATTAGTCATCAAACTCAAACAGTGTACATTATTCAGGCCTGTGGACTGGCCCGCCGCTTTATCATTGTATAGCGTCACTCCATAATGATATAGATACATCAGCCGGTTCAGTCAATGTGTTTGTTTGATAGAGCATGCATGATTATATGGTTTTCTCCTCTGCTTTCTGGGCTGAAAAGTCAACCGTATTTCCTTGCTCGACTACTACGAACGGCGGATTCGGAAGGACCGTTTCTGCCCGACATTTTTATGAAAAAGACACAGTGCCATCTAGTGTGCAGAGAATAAAACGTCGGCATAGGGTCAACCGAGTAGCTGGTCAGGAAATAATGTTGATTGAGAAAATGATTTTGGCCTTCAGGAAACGATTCAGTGACATTCCTACTATGATTAAATGAAAAAGAGAAATGAGTGAGAGACATATTTAAGCAGACTAGTAATACTGGGAGGGAGCAAAGATGTGGACTGCTGTGGGTCCTTAAGGTCTGGGTCGGGAAAAACTGCAGTAGGGGCATGAAAATCCCAAGAAGCCTTTCTGAGATGCTTTGACCACCATGTCTACACATTCAAAACCACTTTGATCACATTCTGTTCATATTAATGCATAGCCAAACTAACCGACACAGTCACGATTGGTTGTTTTTAGGAACAGGCTGATAAGCAGGTGTACCTAAGAAACTGGCCTCTGAGAGTGTGTATGTGTGTGTGTATATATGTATATGTATGTATATATATGCTTGGGGTGTGTGTGTGTGATTGTGTTTGTGTGTGTGTATATATATATATATATATATACACACACACACACGTGTGTGTGTATTTGTGTATGTATGTATAGACATACACATATGTGTATTTTTTTTTTTTTGTGTATATATGTGTGTATTTCTTTTCCTATAAGCTATTTACTGGTAAAACTGAAACAGCCTTTGCTCTTTGCTTCACATTTTCATTGTTGTTGCTCTTGTAACAATCACAGGTTTTGTAGTTTGTTTCTAGTCATGTGTGTACCATGCTTTCTGAGAGTGATATCCAAATGTTACATTTTCAGAAACCCCTAAACCACCAATGATATCAATTTCTCACAGTTTTCACACACAGCCATCTGCCTTATGTAACAGCAAACTAGAAATCAGTCCACTTGCCAGGCTCAGAAGGTCGACTTTCAGGAGGCAGGTCAAAGGTTAAAAATGAGGCCTTTTGTTAGGAAAAGACTTCAGCAGCTGGGGTGACCTTGTTTGTTCCCTGAATGAAATGGAGAAAGCCAGCTCTGGAGCTCGAAAGGTCAAAGGTTAGGCACAGAGGGGAAGAGAGCTGAGCCCTCAAACTGAAGTAGAGTGCAGGTTTTTCTAGACATTTTGCACTAAGATTCAAAGGCAGATAGAGACTCAGAGAAGAGGCTGTGAGCCTCCATTTGACACGTAAACAGCCAACAAGGACAGAGAGAATGAATTCACTGTAAAATCAGAGCAATTAAATAAATCCTGCAAAAGTTACTATAGGGTTTTTTTTCCATTTCCATAGTTGTTGTGTATCTTGTTTGAACATGAAAACATGTATATCGTATGTAGCCCCTCTGTGACAAGGGAAAAAGTGATTTATCTGGCAATGATGACAGACATAACTGGCAGAAAAAGAAGGTACAGCAAGACTGGGCAAGAAAGGCAGAGAGGGAGGAGGATGGGAAAGTTTTAACCGACAACAGCTGAGGTGCCATCGAATAGGGAGGTGGGGGTGGCGAGGGGCTAATCCATTTGGCTGAGGTGAGGGAGCTGGGAGGCTGTGAGTGCGGCGGGGAGCCGGTGCTCTCAGGTTTCCAGCTCATTTCAAACACACCACCCTATCCGACCAACGGCAAAATTCCCCACAATTACTAACCACAGGGCTCACTGGCTCAGCGTTTTAAGTATCATTTAGTGGACTCATTTCAAAAGTTTGTTCTGAAACAGATGTCCTTCCTGAAGTCTAAATTGGACATCTTCTTTATCCAATAAACTTCGATGATGATCCAGAATACTGGCATCCCTCGCAGAAAGCTTTCATTGAAATACTTTGGTTAAAGGTACAAAGGGTCTTGCGTTACAAACTGCTGCCTTAAGCCTAAACCCCACTGGTACCTGATTATTATTATTATTTTTAAATCACACTAGTCTTTAAATAGTATACCTTTGGTTGCAAATGCAATTCCACTATCATGCACATTTTTTTGAACCAAAGAGCTGAAGGTAATTAGTCTGGCATAAACTGAAGCAAGCATAGAAATTTGGTCACTGAAGAGAGATGCCTTTCTAGATAGCACCTAATCATAACATGTCACAATTATACAATTGCTTCGTTCCAGGTTTCTAATACATGTTTTTCATGTAACTAATTTTGCTTGATTGAAAAACCAATTATTCCATCTTCAGGAGCAAATGTGATGTTTAAGTTACTTGAAAGACTTCTAGTCAAAGCCAGAGCTAAATCAGACAGGTTTACATGAGGGATTCTGGCCACGATAGTGTCCCTCAGTGCTGCACAAAGGAACATGCTGAATCCTTCTCTGTTGGCTAGGACAGGCATTTCAACTGTTTGCAAACACTCGAGTAGACAAGAAAATAGCAGGTCCAAGTAACTCTGTGTTTGCATGTGTGCATTGGGGGCAAGTGACACAGGAGCAAAGGTCCAGGGTAAAGGCAGTTAAAACCTGGGTGACAGAGGATGATAGGCTCAGGGCAGGAGGGAGCAGGACCTGGCCGAAGGGCCCACAGGACTCGGAGCAGAAGGAAACAGAGCATACTTTTCAGATAAATATATTCTAAGGGAAGAAGGTGCGTTGGAGACAGGCGTGATTGTGTGAATACATTGTCGCAGACAGGGGCTGGCTGTCATTCCAACGCTGTAGAACTATCCATAACTAGTACCCTTGGACAAGGGCCGAGGGGGGTGGATGCCAGGATGGAGCTGAGGAAAAGCAGGCAGAGAGGGCAGAGTCCCAGAGAAAAGGCATCACTCCCGCTCACAGGATATGCAGTG
>JAODJU010000040.1:35138291-35161290 GCA_026776725.1 Gnathonemus echidnorhynchus
TAGCCCAGACTACCTTAAATCTGGCAAGTTATCTGGCTAAGCAAGTAATCCTGCTTTGTGAAACAGGCCCCTGGTCAAATGTTCGTTCCTCTCTCTGACTTACATTCGCAATGCGAAAGATTGTGGATAGTAGTAAAATAAGGTCAGATCTTTCTCTACCGCTACCATCACCCTTATAAAAGGTTAACAGTCAAATACTCACGCTTCCACACTACTGGCAAAATTTGAAAAGCAAAAATCACAAAGCAGAGAAGAAAAATCTTGAGCGTGCAAACGT
The DNA here is from genome assembly GCA_026776725.1 of Gnathonemus echidnorhynchus. Taxonomy (NCBI): domain Eukaryota; kingdom Metazoa; phylum Chordata; class Actinopteri; order Osteoglossiformes; family Mormyridae; genus Gnathonemus; species Gnathonemus echidnorhynchus. The sequence continues at coordinate 35,138,569 of JAODJU010000040.1, forward strand.
TACTTTTGGCGGACATTGAAGCTGGAGTTCTTATTGTGGGACACATTTTCCACGACGATGGTGCCAGATTTCGTCAAGTCAGTCTTCTTTATCTCAGTAGTCAATATTTAGATCTACCCTATCCCGGACTAAATAAAAAGCCACATTAACATTTTAACCGGTATCTGGAATTGGTTGAAGGACTGAGAATCGCTTCCCCGCACGTCAACAAGTACCATGGAGTGAAGGCTCACTTGCATACGCAGAAAAAAAGATACTGCAGACCATATCCATTTCATATTTTATTTTCTGTATTCACATTTTACAGACCATTTTTTGGTGGCTGAAAAAGGGAATATGCACAGTAGAAGAATGAATAAATAATTTAATTGCAAACTCCCATTCCCTATGAAAAGTAACAATTTCCTTGGCACATGCGAGGACAGAGTCTGGAGGATAAGAAAACACATTCCAGCAAAACAATGACATTTGTATCAAATCCATTGACTGAAGTGTTTAAATCCCCCATCCTCTGACCTGTAAAGAGATGGGACAGAGAAGTCGTCCCATAAGTCTCGGCTGTCTGATAATGGTGGATGAACATACGGAACACGTTTTAGAGTCCAAGGAGGGAAAATAAAAACTGGACTACCAGTAACAGAGGGTTACGCCAACTTTAGTGTGGCAATATGTTTGTTTTTCTAGATGAAATTAAAAAATAATTAAAAAAGTACAAATGGCATTGTGCATCTGATTTTACACTATCCATGTACTCTTCACAAGGTATAGGTTTAAACATACTCAGTACTATATTAGAAAATTGCAAAGAATGCAAAAAAGTGAACCAATTGGCTTTTAAGTTCTCTTGAAATGGGAAATTTCCAAGTGTCTCAGGATGATCTAGAAAAGTCCATTTGTAAAAGTTTCTAAACTTTTGCTCAGACAGCATGGATTTGCTGACCACTGCATGGTCCTGTGTAGGCTGACAAGGCCATACATTTTAAACCTGTGCAGAATATTCACTCAAGAATTGTAGTAATAAAAAAAAAATGAAATGACATCATCTAAGGCCATCAATCACAGGTACAATCTGATCAGAAACCATTATGCTGAAAAAAACCAGACCCACCCCCCCCCATCATAGCAAACAATCCCACCAGGCAGCTGGGTGGACGGACAGGTTGGAGGAATTTGCTGCATGTCAACCAGCCGTGCCCCCAGTCACTGACATCCTCCCTGAACATCACTATATGGGGTATGTGGAGGGGGGTGTCATTTGCAATTACAGCAGATAGACATTAGGGGGAGCAATACTTTTATTTGTCATTCAGTTTCAGGCTTCCCTCAGGCAGTCATAGCCCCACCCTCCCCACTGTCCCTGCTGTTTTACAAATGATGCGGGCTTGCTCGCTTGACCCGCCCTGACTCTGAAAACCCTAAGGCAACCCCCCCACAATGCCCCCCCGCAAGTGACAATCGAGCTCCACCCCGGACGTGACACCTCATGGCGATTTACGGGTGGCAACGGTGTCCTGAGCCGAATCCTAACAGGCCTTCGAAGAAGATCGTCAAAAGGAGTATGCAAGAACAGGAGAGCCTGGGGAGGGGGGACCTGCACAGTCAGCTGCCATCCGCTTTGTTAAACCCCCCCAGGAAACTGACCTTCCCAGGAACAGAACGTTTTAGCCTTGGGGCACCTTGGAGAACAAACCCACGGGCAAGAATTTGGAAGGAGGCTCCCGGTCAGGAATCAAGGGGGGGGGGTGTTATTCCATCCAGCAACAGGGAAACACAAATATGTCTCGTTCGTGTACACCAATGGGACGCGGCTCCTTGGCATAGCACTGCCCCCACCCCCACACAGGCGCAGATGGCCACGATCAGCCTGCTGGAGGCAGCCGGTCATTACTGGCATCCAGGCACTCCCCAGTGCCCCGCCCAAAGGGTAATACATGCGATGGCCAGACAGTGACTTTGTAGAGACAGCCAGCAGGGGGCGACGAGCTGGCAGCGGTCACCTCCCAGCATGCACACTGTTGCCGGGCATATGGCCAGCTGATGGAGGCAGCTTCCCTACTCGCCGCGGACTGCCGCACGGCACATAGCCCACGGCGCTACAACAGAACACAAAGTGTGAGCCAATCAGGCGCGGAGGTCGTCATGACGACGTGCCGGTCACAAGGGTTCCTGGGACTCGTGGTGCCGTTCCGACTGTGGCATTTTTTTTAACAGGGCCCATCAGCGAGGGGACGTCAAAGCGGAGGTCAGGGAAGCAGCCCTGAACAGGTGGTAGCCCTCTCTCGCTAACAGCTGTCGCATGCCTACGCCTTCCCACGCCAAAACGTCCACTGCAACAATCCTGTTTTCAGTTTCCTCGAGGAACAACAGGTGGCGCAGCAGATAAAGATGGACAGAATTTGTTGTGAGCCTCTCAAATGGCCTGATCCTGTCGATAATCCAGCCCCAGTGTTTATCACTGACGTGTAAATGAATAAATGAATATAATTACCTCGCAGTTACAGCCTAGTTGTGGCAAATATTAAGGGATGATGGCCACTTAGAGACCAGGAGTACTAACGATAGCAACCAGCCCCCAACAGATTCTGTCATGCTAGGTGGTGCCGTTGAGTCCTCCCCCCCAAGTACCTTCCAACTGGCAGGGAAGCTACAGATGTATGAAATATATTAGGCAGCCATATCCCAAGGCAACAGGTGGCCAGGAAGTGGGAGGTGGAGTAACTGACAGGGACCAATATGGCCGCACAGATGTGGGTCAAAGGTTAAAAAGATGGAGATCATGCGAACGATTGTCTTTGTGATGGTGACAGTGTCTTTGTGACTTTACAGTGAAATGCCTGGAAGCTGCTGTGGAGCCACAGATCAATTGGGGGGGGGGGGGTCTTCTGAGAGGTAAGCATGAGATGGGGAGGGGTGGGCATAGGCTAACTAATGCAGTAAAGAATTTACCCACTCCAGGAGTCCTAGGGGGGACAAGGGGCCCCCGATAGAGGTCCACCAGGCCCCAGCACTGGCCCATCCCCTAAACCCACATGCCAGTTACTGTAGAGTGACAGCTCCCTCATCACCCAGAGAGCAGATCACGCAGACGAAGAAGGTCTCACGGCAGGTACGGGTGGTTGTGGTGGAGATAGGGGGGGTGTGTGGGTTAAGCCAGAGTTTGGCCCCGCTTGCCACTACCCCTCCAGAACATAGGGTGCATGGCTCAGATCCACTGTTGGCAGCTGGTTGCCCATGGGCAACCAAGGGTGGCACAGGGGGTTAGTGGTGGGGCTGGGGAACAGAGTGAGGGGGTAGCTGCCGAGATTCACACAGTTCGTCATGTGCTTGGGGGGGCAGTGGTGGAGAGAGGCCAGGCTTGCTGGTCAGTGCCCCCTATATGACAGAATGCCCCGTGATGTTTCTGTCTTTTAGCAGACTAACTAGGTGCTTCCTTTTGGCCATCCTGATGCCAGCGGCGGCCCGCATAATTTAGCTCCAGCAACCTGCTATAAATCTCCAGGCTGCCGCTATTTGACCCCCTTCCCCTCATAATGGAGCTTTGCTGCGCTGACACAGCAGCTGTTAGCAGGCTTCCCCTAACCCAGGGCCTGTAGTGGCAGAGGAGAGCTAAGCGTCAGGCAGAGCGCGGACCCCCCGGGAGCAGAGCGTCTGCCCAAAAGCCCACCAGCAGACGAGTGCAAAGCGAGGCACGGGAAAGCGGCTCCAGCGTGAGCACTGGGCCACGTCAATGTTTAGACGTGTTAAAAGCTCAAAGAGTCGAAAATGACCCGCGATAGTAAGAGAGGCGGATTGCCCTCTATGTTCTGACGGTCCAGTATGTTGAATAACAAATGTGATGTGAGAATAGATTCAGCAGGAGTAGGGAGAATTCTGATGGACTGCTGTGTCTGTGCTGGCCGGAACTGATCTGGTTCCTATTGCTTTGGCAAGGATTCATGGAGCAGCCAAGAGTCGGAATGAAGGAGGGAGAGGGGAAAGGAAGGGTGCTGATCAGCTGCAGAGGGTCAGGAAGGGGTCAGAACCAAGGCCATTAGAGAACCAGGCTTCTTGGTTCAGGTGAATACTGGGACTGTTTTATTGGGAGGTATGGATACTGAAAGGCCTGCATCTGCCTCTTTCTTCCGCTCACCCCTATCTCTTTCACCCTCCTCCCCACACACACACGCAGGCACATGTGCGGCGCTGCTGCCAGCAACACTTTTGCTTTGTCAGTAAACAGATGACCGTCCTTGTCAGTGAAGGGTTTATGTGGCTGGCGAGTCCTCTCAGTTCGGACTTGGGAGGGGGACACTCCAGTTGGCGATAAGGAACCCCGACAGAGTCAGGAGGAAAGGAAATGTGCAGGGGGAGGTTAGAAAAACACAGAGGAGAGCGACGATGTTGTGGTAGATATCTTCTTTCTTCTGTCTGATGAGATCGCAGAGTGAAACGGGAAAGATGCAGAGAGATACAGAAGGTAGAGAAGCAAGATGAATCGGGGAACACTGATAGCTTATTGTGAAATGTACACTGTCTCAGCCATCACTGTGACTCCAGCCTGATTTGTTTGCAGCTGAAACATGTGGCTCACGATCTGGAGGCCAGAACTGCAAAATATTCTGCACTCGTTCACTGGAAAAAGTCCACTTTTCTGTGAAACATGAACAGAGGTAACAGATTAAAGCAGATGTAAAGGCTTAGATGTAATTAACGCTTCCGCCGCCTGGTGTCTAGGAACAGTTTACTATACGCTTTAGTTAACACAAATCCCAAGAAAGCAGTTCTTCTGGGGATGACGAATTCAGGTCTACAAAATGACAGGAAAAGGAACCAAAGTGTCTCTGAACCATTGGAAAGACCGAATGGCATTATACCCTATTCAAACTAGCCACTGTCATGGCTCACAGTTAGAGAGCGATCGGCAAAATGGGGCCCATTCCCTCCATCCATCCATGTGGCTATTTCTTCAGTTACCAGCAGAAATGATAAAGGGATGAGGAGAGAGTATCATGCATTCCTGACACAAATCTTCTGTAATCCCCTGTGTTGTTATGTTTTCTGTTTGTGTAATCTCCTGTCAGTCTATTTTTTATATTCTCCACCCCACCCCCCGCCCCCCACTCTTTAAAACCCTAATATTGCATATTCAAAGAAAAAACAAGACAAAAAAAAAAACAAACAAACAGAGAGAAACAGTAATTCAGGGCCAGTCCTCCCTGGCTGTTGTTTGTTTGCCTTTGCTACCCCGTCTGGCTCAAAAGTCGACTGCTTTGCGGCAGGTAGTGGGTGTTGCAAATCCATTACATCAGATAAAAGAAGGCAAATCCCAGAATGAACCCCATTAGAAAGGGAACAGATGAAAACACGGATTACACCCTTTTCATTAAGACAAAACCGAAAAGGCCCTCTGCTGCCATATGTGAGATGCCCCCCGTAATCTGATTTGCTTTTAACGAGACTTGCGATGGGGAGCAGTGGCCCAGCATCTGTCAGGCCGATGGCGGAGAGGACTGGCCATGTTTTGTTTTAATTATCTCTCAATAATGCCTGTTGTTTTTTCTTTCCCTTCTGGTGGCCCTTTGGACGCTGTTACCAGCACCCGTTACTGAGGTATATGCTCTGTCCACAGAATGCTGAAGCAATAGTTGCTGGGCATCATTCCCAGCTCCCGAATCTTTTCTCCCTGAGTGTTTTTTTATTCCTGAGGCTGTGGCGGCACGAAGAGTCAGACTAAATTAACTTGGACGTTTTGATTTTCTGGAGATTGCCACATTCTCAGCAAACCTCTGGTCTGTGGGATTTGGCCCACGCTAGCCGAATGAACGCCACAATAAAGCACAGAGGATGGGATGGGGGGGGGGGGGAGATCGTAACCGCTGCTTGACTAAATGAAAAACAGCCCTGTTTGCTTCTGCTTCTGCTTCTGCTCCACCTCCCCACCAACTCGTCAAAGATGTCATGGTGACCGTGTACGACTCCCTGTCTGGTGTGATCTGACATACTCCCCCAGGAAAAGGCTCACTGGGTCACACGACGACAGCTCCTGGACTTAACGGGGATGTTTTTTTTAGTGATGTGACTGGAGCATCGGGAGCACCGGGGGGGGGGGGGGGGGGGGGGGGGGTAAAAAGGCAAGGTCAGTCGAAACATCACTTGTCCAGGTAAACGGGAATCCGCAGCAGCGGGACATGGAGTCATGGCCTACTTTGCCGATTTGTTTTCTGCAGCTAGGCAGCTCCAGTGCTTAGTAGCAGACCAATGAGATGACAAAATGTGTCAGCTGCTTGAGGCCACGCCCATTTCTTAAACCATGGTCCAATCTTTAACAGCATGATATTAGGGAGTTTAGTCCCTCCCACCCCTGTAGATTTCTGTCCAATATAATTTCCTTTCCCACCAAAACATGATATCCTCCCTGTTTGCCTTGGGCATCAGCCTTAACTAAGGGACACAAAGCCACAGTGGGTGGGATTACCTAGCAGGCACTGATCATCTGATTGGCTACCTTTTCAGTCCAGCGAATTCAGAGCAGTGACTGACAGCAAACCCCATTCTCCTTTAAATATAGTGTCTCCTGTCTTCATTACAGAGAAACTTCTACTGGGGGCAGTATTGTTTCCCTTTGGTTCTCTAAGCCAGGGCATCGGCCCGATACTTTAAACCACGAAAGGCACTGAATGACACAAGTGGGTCATGGTGAGGCTGCTCCATTTAGTTAGCGGAAAATGTGAGGTAATGATGGTTCACTGCTAATCCAAACACTTCTTTAAATGTATTTTTATCCAGCATGATTCGTACAGCAGGGTGTTTCCCTGGGGAAATATGTACTCAGTATCCCCCTCAAGGGTACAACAGCGATCCCTTCTTAGGAGTGATTAACATTCAGGCCCTTTATCGCCACACTGGCTACGGCACATGGACATATATGAAAAGAAATCTGACCCCTAAAGAAAGCCATTAGACTGATGCGAAATGCGCGCGAGAAGCCATTCTGTCCTTCGTGTCCATGTCCTGCTGGGTCCAAAAACAGCACCACTTTGTCCTCTAAACAGTGCCTTTACACTTCACCCTGAACACTCCCCAACACCTGCTCCCCACCCACAGCACCAATGTCCCAGCATGCCCATACTGTGCTACAAGAGTCTGAAAATAGCACAGTGCATGCCCAGAGAGACAGAGCCCTTCCTCACTGCCGGCCATTTCCTGTGGGGGGGGGGGGGGGGGGGGCTCTGTTTAAGGCTGGGCCAAGCTCACCAGCGACACTGATGTGTTTGGAACAGTAGGTCGGGCTGGGGTTAAGCAGCATCTGTCAACCAACGGAACATGAAGTGGGAGGGGACCGGAGGCTGAGCAGCTGGAGCCCCACCCACCAAGCACCCCCCACCCCCACGCTCGCAGTGCTACAGGAAGGACGATCCAGGAGGTCCTGGGTACGGAAGTGCAGGAAACTCCTTTGCGCCATTGAAGCTGATCACGGGGACCCAGAGTAACTTCCCTGAGGCTGGCGGCCATACCCTGACCCCTGGGGTCACACACACGCACCACACTAATATGCTACCTGGACAGTTATTATAATCAGTGCTCAAAGCAGCACAGAACTACCCATAACTAGAACCCTTGCTCCCAGCTCTTGCTAAAAATCCACTTCATAAACTATTGGTTTGTTTACATTTATCCATCTTCCAAATCCTTATCCCAGGCAGGTTTATAGTGACCCCAAGTATCACAGGGAACAAGACACCTTGCACTGGATGCCAGCTCAACACAGGGCACAGACAAACTGAACTGAAACGCTCTGGGCAATTTAAACACCAATCTGCTTAACGGTGGCTTATTTGGCCTGAGGAAGTCCACACAAAAGTGGAGAGAAACACTGCTGGGCTGCGAACTGGCAGCGACAGCCAGAGTCTCGTGCATTAGCATCGCAGCAATAAAGTCTTTCCAGCTTGAGCAGGCACTCGGCAGGCTGAGCCAGTTTAAGGTGGACTGCATCTGTGGTGGGGCTGACAGGAAGAGTGCAGAACGGAGGTCCGCGACGAAGGTCGCGTCTGCTCTCATTTTAGCAACAGTGTTCCAAGTGCGCTCGCCAACGCCTGGCCTGGCGGAGACAGAACCATTTCCTTACGATTCGACGCGATAATCCTTCCTCACAGGATATCTCTCCCGCCAGGCTGCCCCCTCCGCTTCCTGCTCCTCCCCTCTGGATTCCGTTGCCATTGCACCCATGTCACGACACTCTCGGGTGTTTTCTTCCATTTGAACACAATGGCCATATAGCTTGCAGGCGGGGTAAGGACTGAGCATGGCAGCACTGAGACACCCACTTCAGTAGGACCCCAGTGTGGCCCAACCCAGTGCCTGTCCCAGAGGAACCACCTTCGTCAACATCACACCTGAAATGCAAGGACTATAGCTGGCCAGAAGGGGGCAGAAGAGCAAGGCAGAAATATTGCAAGTCCAGTCTAATCTTCTAAGCATTAAAGCAGCCCTCAGCACCCCCACAACCCCTGCAATTCAAGTAGAACTTCAAATAAAAGAAAATGTCTGTACAACAACTGCCCAAGACAGCTGGTGTGATTTTGCTTCAATGTCTTTATGGCACCTGGCAAACATCATCCAAGCTTTACAGTTCTTAACAGTTGTATACCTCCACCAGTTTATTTACATTCTAGAAATGATAAATACGCTACAGGACATTGCAGTCCAGGCTCTGTCATTTGTGCAGCAGGGATATTAGCAATTAGCACTCTGAGAATAGGAAACCGTATCAATAGAAAATATTAAGACACAGAGAGATCAAATCCATCTTCAGTTACAAATCTCACCACCATTCCAGCCCATCCCTAGTGACCCCGAGGCTGGACATGCATCCAGAAGGCAGGTGGTGCCAGTTTGGACAAACACAAGACAAATAAGACAGTGGCAGAGGAAATGTAACATCACAAGGAAGGCAGTCACTTTGTGCTGAAATTTATTTGATATTTGCTTTTAACTTCTGTTGTTCAGACCTCCTTTTCCAGCCCACAATCTACAAAAGACAAAAAGCATCACACATTCATAACCATTTCCCCAGATTTCAAAGACACACAAGAATAAGGCCTTTAAAAGCATCCTTATTTTAATGAGATTTAATCTCGCAGGTAATCAAATCATGATTACAGTGGCTTCTGTATGGTCGTCACAGCAGATACATGTTGTCCTGTCTCCTTCCACCTTCCCCCTCCCCGAGGTGAAATGGTTGCATGGAGCCAATAAATGTTTGAATGCATCAACATTCCCCAAACCAAGAGATTCTGTAACCAGTTTCTGTGGCTCTTCCTCAGCCAGCCAAAAGTACTAGACAGCACAAGAACAAAACAGGGACAAAAAGAACAAAGGAGGAAACAAAAAGGAGCAGAATGATGAACCTTACACTGCTCAGCTGTCCTGAATGGTCAGTATGACAGGTTTCCAGAAAAAACCTAACCCAGGTGGAGACTAAAGTGTTACAAGATCATTAAAGGCTCGTAAGATGACGTTGATGATTAAAGGGCTCACTGATGAATTAAGACTAAACATTCGTCTGGTTACCACAAGCAGTGTCCCCAAGCATTTTAAGTGAAGATGACCCTGTTTACTTCGAAGCCCCTAGATTGAAAGGTTTATTTGAGTCTGTGTACGTTTGCTTTTAATAATAAAAAGCATCACTTCTGGATGAAGCATGTGGACTGCTGCTATTCCATCAAACGTTGAAGTAGATCAATGCAAGCAGGCGGCACGTGGGACACCCCTGCATGGACATTAACCACAGAATCAGAGTCCAGTCACTTTGCCTGGACGGACTCTGGGGTGATTGGCTGTGCAAGCAATTATGGGGCAAGTCCCACAAAATAGGCTGCTGTGAGCGAATTACAAGCCGCTCATGATAAATCAACATCAAAATGTGACACCGATTAAGAAAAATTCAGAGACCATACAGGAGTCCCACACAAGAGGTACGTCACATCAGACAGATACATTAGAAGAAAACACCCCCAGACCAAAGAGCAGAAATAGAGGAAGACCTGCATTCAACACCAATTCAAGAAATATGAATTCCATCCCTTGTTGGCCAGACAGCAGAAGAGAGGCACTGCATTTGGAACACCTTGTGGAGGAGGAAGTGGCTTTATCAAGGGGAGTGGCTTGTGGCTGGGGGAGTGGCTTATATGAAGGGTATAGCTGGGGTTAAGGACCACGGTGAAGTACAGTCAAGAGTTCAGGAACTTGGCCCCAGTCTGGTAGAGCTGCCTCAGAACGGCCCCATCGGCCCATTTCCACCAACCAAACCCCCAAGCTTTGGCTCCTGGGACTTGGTGTGACATCAAGAATAACCGGACGGCCCTATGAGCCGAGATGTGGCCACTGTGCATTTAATCTTCAGCACAACTGACCAAAGAGGCACCTAGGTCTGAGTCTGGCACAGTGCTGGATCATCTCCACAACCCTACTGAAGGAATATTGGATCCCCTTCGTCTTGCAGGGAGCCAAGGAGAAAGTCAGAGTGAGAAACATCTTTGAAAGGAAGCCCTTCATGACCAGCAGAGCCATAAAAAGCCATAAAACTCCCCTCTTCTCCAGGAGGGACACCACTGAATTTAGGCCAGTGAAACGTGTGTGAGTCTGAGAGGGCGAGGGAGTGTCTTTGTGCGTGCGTGTGCGTGTGTGTGTGTGTGTACGTACACCAGAGGTATTCTTAGCAAAGCATGGAGTGGGTGGAGCTACATGAAATTACCCCATCAGGCCAAGGTTTGCCGGCATTACAAACACAGTTAGGGTCAGGGAGCCAAACCAGGATATCAAACCAATAATGCAGAATACATACGAGCATCCCCCGCACGTCCAGATGAGCAAGATAGTGCCACCTGTTGGAGAACGAACCAAGAACCCGGGAGGACAGACCCCCATCATAAACCAAAGGAGAAACTACCAAGTCAACAAAGGATGAAAATGGGAAAAGACAGACAGACAGCTTGGCCTAGTCTCTGCCATTTTGAGACCATAGTTTATGGTGAGTTTTTTTTTTTTGGGTGGGGGCAGACATTCTTAGACAAAAAAATCCTGGTTGTTTTCAGAGTCCTTTTTCAATGTACATCATTCCTGGGCAAAAAATGTTTCATTGCAAAAATTTTCTGTAAATAGGACGTGCTTGGATTGAAGTGAGAAGCAGTACTACTGATCAACTGTAACAGCCCCCCAAGATCAGTGACGGGCAGTGGGGGGAGGGAGGCACAGCGGGCCCGTTTGTCGTCATCGTGGTGGTGGTGGTCTTCGTGGCAGCCATGCCGTGTCTCAGTCATCATTGGCCGCGCTGGTCCCTCGCACTTGGCCTTGTTTCCGGAGCTAAAGGAGGAAGGAGGGGAACCAAGAGGGGAGAGGACTAGTCAGGCAACAGCAGGAGGAAGAGGCAACCGTTTTGGGAAATGAGACATATTTGGGAAACTAACAATGATTCTGCTCTCAATCCAAATTAAAAAAACCCTATAAATTTTAGGAAGCAAAGCTGCACTTTCAAACATGACACGCTTAATTCCACAGTTTAAATTTAATGTTGGCCTAATTCACTCATTGTTCTTGAACTGAAAACAGTAATTTTGACATAATAAAATATATGTATTAAAAAATAATAAAGGTGCTACATTAATGTAATTAGCCAGCTTCCCCAGGTGGCCACCTTGCCCATTCATCTCTCTGACTGGTATCGCTGTGCAGTGAAATGGGACAGGGAACCTGTGCTCAGTACATCAGCTCTGGCTGCGGGCTGACAGCGTGACATCCCCCATCCCCAAGACCTAGGACCTAATCCATACAACCCCCCAAGCTGACAGACAGGCCACCGATGATGGCTAGGAGGGGGGCATACATTTAAGTTACTCCCCGCCAATCGAGGACACAACCAGTGTACTCCATGACAACCTGTGCCAACACCACAAGGGCTCTTAATTCCCAGCACCCCCAGTGTGCGATTAAACATGCAGTCAAAACAGTGTATGGCTGTATAACACTGAGCTCATCTGCATACCAGCACATGCATTTATTTTTTTAATGTAACGTTTTACATAGGGGGTGAAATACAAATAGCAGGAATAAAATGTAGAAAAAAAGTTTTGTCGAAGATAAGAAGCAGTGCTACCAAGTCAGATTTTAACAGATTAAGTAAAAACTGCAGTAAGTGACCAACAGTGAGGCACCGGGACCAGGACCAGGACTAGGGACAGTGAGAAGGCGAGCGGCCGGCTGACGTGCAGTGGAAGGAAGACGACAGGCCCCTGGGGCCAGAGCGTCACTTACGCAGACCTGCGCAGGGCCAGGGGCAGGCTACTCCTCGCTGGCCTTTGTGCCCCTCACTGAGCCGCTCTTACGCATCTAGATGCAAAGCGAGAAGGTTCAGCAGCTCAGACACAGCTGGGGATCATCAGGCAGGCACTCAGGAAAAACCCGGGAAGCCAGCTTAGACAACCTGTAACATCATCACTGCGAAGGCAGTAGAGTGGGGGGCTGGGGCCCAGGATTGACCTTGTTTGCCAAGTTCCAGGCAAAATTCCCACAAGAAAAACCTCTGGGTTTGGGACACACTAGATTTTGTGTGTGTGAGTGCATATCTATGTTTTTTATGATTCATAGTTGAGGCTCATCGCAGAAGTATTGCCTTTCAAAGCCAGAGGGGAAAGTGCAGGGTCAGCCAGGGGTCAGCCTGGGTTCAGCTCTTTCTGCTGAAATAGAAGACGGGGATGGTGAACTTTGGTGAGCGGGTTCTTAAGCGTGCACTCAGAGCAGCTCAGGCAAAGAGCCACAGGTATGAGGGTGTGTCAGTCCCAGTCAGGTGACAGGAACCCATCGCTGTCATCGCTGGGACACCACAGAGGTGCCTAGTTACCTGTGCTCATTGGTACGGGGACTGAAGCTCTACAATTGGCTAAGGGCAACAGTACAGGTGAAACAATCCTATCACTTCACATTCCACTCTGGGAATTCACACCACACAGAGAAAACCAACATGTCCCAGAGCTAAAGCCTACACAGCAAGATGTCTTACAGGGGTGACTCAGGGTCAGCTCAGTGCAGGGACACAGAGTGATGACAACAGAAGCCTGTGTGAAGATTATGGGAGCCCCACCCACCTCCTCCAGCTCCCGCTGCGTTTCATCCTCCATCCTCCTGATGTCCTCCATGGTGAGCTCCACCCATCGGTCGATCCAGCAGAAAAGCTGCCGGTGAAAGTTGGTGAAGATCCTCTTCTCCTGCTGCAGAGGCAAAGGGCAGCAAGAGGGTTTTCATTAAAGAAAAAGGATTTTATAGGGACATGAATTTTAGTGGAAAATGACTTCATATATCATTGTGAGCACTCTCCATTTATTTCTATGGGCATAACCGCAATCCCAATTATGACAACCCTGACCTAGCCCTAACATTAACTACACATAACTAAACAAAAGACTTTTGGCTATTTTAGCTTTTTATTGCATTCTTTTTTGTAAAATCGAGGTTTTTTTTTGTGTAACTGAAAAATGACTCCACACGCTAAAATAACTGGTTTTACCAAATTCCCACTAAGTAGTAACACACAAAACCACACACAGATACAAAGTAAATGACGTGCTAATTGCCAAGACACTGGGTAGCAGCAGCCTGGGAAGCCTGTGTGTTGACTTTGGGATACGCTGGGCAGCCGCACGGTCTACTCACTCACCCTGTGAATGAAGTTCTCCACTTTGTTTTGCAAACCCCACCACTTGAACTTGACGGTGACCAGCTTGTAGGCACACATACGAGGGCAGTCAGTGTTGCTGAGCAGCTCTTTCTGCCAGGGACAGTGGAGAAGGGAACTTGGTAAAGGCATACAGGGGGACATACACAGACATGAGGACAGACACGAGGGGACAGACACAGGAACAAACAGACAGGGGCAGACAAGTGGGGACAGACAGATGGGCACAGGCACACAGACGTGGGGACAGACATGTGGGGACGAGCATGCTGGGACAGCTACACTAAAATGGAGACCCACTGACATGGGGACAGACACACAGCAGTGGGGACAAACTCAGGGACGAGGGGACAGATGGGGGGACAGACAAGGACAGAACAGGTTATGGAGACAGACATGCAGGCAGACAGACAGAGACACACACAGAACAGTTGCTCATATGCCTCAAGGACATCACCCCACCCCCTGACACCCGACTCAGGGGTGTTACACATTCACAAATTACAGCCATTAAATAGGGAAAACAGGTAACTGATCAGAGCCCTTCTGTGGGCCCCTCCACCCTCCCTGTCTTTTAATGTACACCTATATACAATTGGGAGGGAAAAAAGTTTTTTTTTTCCTTCCATGCACAAAGGGGGGTCAGGAATCTGAGACAAACAAGAGGTGGCCCCGAGGGCAGCAGAAGAGAGACAGGGGTAAGGGGTCATTACCAAAATACCTGTCATCTGATTGGCTGCTCCTGCTGCCCAGTCCATTAGATTCATGATATCACCACTGAACCATTTCATATTGACTGAGTTTCAGCAGCAGAGCTGCCACCATATTTTAAGGCATCCAGACACTTGGTCTTTGAAGACAAGTCCTGTTCCTTTGATTGAAAGTCATATTATACTCACCAAGCTTACAGGAGAAGCAGGAAAATACCAAACATTCAAATTCAGGCTATGAGCTCTACGTCTAACTAGGTACTGTCTCCCAGATTCAATATGCACTTTCACACAACTGGAACTTTCTTTTGGAACCAGAACTTTTTCCAGAACCAGGAACCTTTGTCATGTTCACACCTCAGGAACTTGGCCTGACTACTTCCTCAGAGGCTGTTCCTGAACCCTTTTTTAGTACGTACTCCAGACTGTACTTTTCATCCGAACACAAACTACTGGGGAGGTGCTTACAGCAACATCTTGCTTGCAAGTTATGCAGAAGTGCAGAAAGATATAGCGGAGCAAAAATTGAGCAAATGGAATTATTTTTGTAACCCAATTACATTTAATGCATCAGTACATTTTTTGTTTGCATCTCCATATTTCTGCATTAGAAAATTTGATCACTAACCACTATACTTTTTGTCCACTGCTGCCAGCAGTGAAACTTGCCAATGCTTATTAGCAAGATAACATTGCATGGTTTTTTTATTCTGTGGAAAATGAAAGATCAGTTTGCTGGTCAGATTTAATAAGAATCATATAAGCAGAATATAAATACAATGCTGTGCCCATTTTGATTGCGACTGATCTCCCCAATATCTAACAAATAATTAACAAAATGACTTATTCTTCCTCCACAGTTTTGGTGTGGCAGTGTAATTTTGTCTAAAATTATGCGTGAAGTTTAACCTAAGACCTTTTTGTGTCCCCCATGGTAATTTATCATAAATGTCCCAGTTCCTGTTGGGTGGTGTGAAAGCGACACACGAATGTGGCCAGGAGCTACAAAAGTTCCAGGTCGAGACAGCCCTGGAATGGGCTTGTACACTGGGACCAGGTTCCAGACGTCCAATGAGAAAGCACCTAATGGCAACTTCCTCAACACAAGCCCCAGATAATCTCAAACCTATTTCATCAAGGTCCCTGGAGTTGTGTGAAACATCACCAGTGGCACAAAAATGCCAACAGACAAACCTCACAGAGCACATTAGTCCAAAAAAAGACTGACAGTGACCAAAAAAGACGCATCTTACAATATATGAGCTCCCAAAGTATTACGTTACGTGTAGACATGTGGTATGGAGTAAATTCTTGACTACTTACAATGATCTGGATTCATCACAAGGTTACTAATTCAACATGTTAAATATGAAACCACAAGACTTGGTAATGTGCAGTCAAAAAATAATCAAAGCAAATCATAAAACCACAACCCCAGAAGTCAGCTTTTCGAAAGAAAATCATGAAATCAAACCCAAAGCACCTTCTGATCTGAGCTGCAAAGTTTTTATCTGAGTGGGGAGATTTTGGCCAGAGCCTCATGAGTTGAGACCATATCGCAAACATCCATACTGACAAACAGTCTGTCACACACACTTCAGTCACCTCACCACCCAAAAACCCCCCCAAACACACCATTAGCCTGATAGGTAAGCGTGTGTAGATGAGGAGGGCTTTTTCAGAAAGCTGTTAGCACTTCATAGTGATGCTGCCCCCCCCAAGCTTAAAGGTAACACTGCTACAGCAGTACTGGCAAAGAACATTTGCCGTAGAGAAAGACGTGTGTGAAGATAGAGGACTCTGATCTGGCTGAGGCGTAGGGCTGGCCGATATGACCTCAAATCAACACGATCAACTGAACATACTACCCCGATTATGATTAATGAACGATTTTGTTTCTTTGTTTTTTGCTCTCATAGTTCACTGACAAGGTTTGTACTGTAAATATGCTCAACTATTAAAGCTGGGATGATATTTCTAATGAAATTGCATGTTTAATCTTTCTGATTTTAAAATAATTGAAGGAAACACAGATGAACAAGGGAAATCAAAGCACATATCGCTTGAAATGAAAAAGGTTACATTTTAATTTTAATGTAAAACACAAGTTCCCTAAAAAAGTAGAAGATAGCTTGCATTTCTAGCAAACAAAATAAATTTTAAATATTGCTTTGCTATGCAAAAAGTAGAAAATAACAAATCTCTTGTAAATGAGATGCAAGTAAATCCTTTTTATATTGTGTAGCAGTGTCATAGTGTGTTATTGACAGCTGCATTGTGGAGGCACTTGTTGCTGGGTGCTTCTCAGTCTCTTTTTGAGCCATGCACTGTTCATATCTGGTAACGTGATTGTGCTCCATTACCTTTGATCGTTAAAATTGTTTTTCCAGAGTGTTTACATTTGACCTCTTTTTGTTCAGTGACTAAAGCCAAGATGTGACCAAACGACGAACACGGCATTTTTTTTGGCACAAGCTGCTTGAGTTGTTCAGTTGGCTGTGTTTGAGTTCTCCTCTATGTTGTGTCCATGTCGCAGACTGGACGGGGCAAAGTCACATGACAAGATACATGCGATAGTATGTTTTTAAGGGGACAAGACATGAACACACACGGGGAGAAGTATTAACAGATTTTTTTGGAAGCATTAACAGAATTAAAAGGGCAAGATTACGTCGATTAGAGGTTCTGAATGTCAGTTTTGATTAATTTTCAATTAATAGGCCAGCCCTACTGAGGCGTGAGTTCTTTAATAAGATCATTGCTTTTAACTTAAGCCCCATCCAAAATGGCACACATAGCTTACAAAGCATTACCCATCCAGCCATCCTCCATGACCACTTATCCCTTAAAGCAGTGTTTCCCAACCCAGTCCCTGGGGTCCCTCAGACAGTCCACGTTTTCGCAAAAATGTGGTCTGTCTGGCAGGCAGCTGGGAGGGAGCAAAATAATGGACTGTCTGGGGCTCTCCAAGGCAAGACTGCCCTAAAGGGTGGTGGGGAGATTGTAGCCTATCCCAGGAAGCAAGGGGCATCCTAGATGGGATGCTGGTGTAGCACAGGCCGGGTGGGCTGGCTGGAGCAGAGGCCATGGGGAAGATCCAGGCAGCAGTACCTTCCAGTTGGGGCCCAGTGGACCCCGGCCAGTCTTCACAGAGTGAAATAGGGCTGGATCCTCCTCTGCTTTGTAGTCCTGGGAGAGGAGAGAGTGATTTCAAATGTTAAAAGCCATTTAGCTTTATTAGCTGATGCAATTAACACACTAATATAATGACATTTAGGCTGAAGAAGTAAACACTAAAGGAAAAAAGCTGCTGCACTGTATTATTCCCTCTCTCAGCACGTTCGGCACCGATACATTTAGATGCCAAATCGATGGCACTGGCATTTCCCCTAAAATCAAGCAATTTAGCTTCCCAATGCACATGGGTCTGATCAAAAGAAGCAAAACAGCAAAACAGGCCCAGACACTGCCCCCCCCCCCCAACCCCCAAACCGCCGGGTTCAACTGCCTTCCCATCGGTTAGCAGGTTTTCAAAGGTCAAGTGAAGCCATGTCAGTGTGTAAAACTCGGAACTGAGTTTCCCTCCTAACGAGGCCTGTCTTAAAGTTCAGCATGTTTACGAACAGGCGCGATACGCTCTCAGTGTACAGCCACTGCTTCCCACAGGGGCAGAGCCGACCCCCCAAGCACGGGACGACCAGGCCTCATAACATCACAACTCAATGACTTGGTGTTATCCAGCATGCATTTTTAAAGGAAGCAATGGAGTCATCTACTCAAGGGTCCAACAGCAGGACTCCCCAGGGATTCCCAGTAGTCATGAGAGCAGGACCAGCCTGAACCCACTTATCTAGTCACAAAGAGGCTCTGACGACCTTGTCCGTGCAGCAGTTACTGTTGGACTGGCCATGCGCCTGCACTAGGAATGCCACACATATTTAGATTCCTTATATTAGTGTGTACAAGCGGCAGTTGGAGGGGAATGTGTCAATCTGCTCGCCGCCACCCTCAGGCGATCAGAGGAAAACTCAGCGCTTCCCGTCCTGCACCAAGCCTGGCCATCAACCACACTGCCATTAGCCACGGTGCCCAGGAGCTGGAAACAGAACCACTTAAACACCAGCCTGCATTTTAGGGTGGCCGATGATGGGGACCATGGTAAATGTAACGTGTAGTACACTGATTACATGGGGGGGGGGTTGGGTAATAACACAAAGCAACTTATTATACACGGAGGACCGACGGCACGGGAGGCAGCCAAGGCTGTTGGATAGACCTCCGTGACACACAGGAGTTTAAATGTTAAGTGTGCTGGACGGGTCTGTCGGAGACTCCATTAACCAGGGAAGGAAGCCCTTTCGACATTGTTCACCTCGCCACCGCAGCACGAGCGGGCGACAGAAAAGACAGGTACCTGTCAGAAAAGACGGGTACATGGAAAACAGGGTAAGACTGATACATTATTGATGTCATTATTAGAAATGCTCAGAAAGATCTCGGTGCCAAACATGCCTGTTTGTTACACTGTAACAGACCCAGTACTTAAGGCTCTGTTTGCTTTATAAAAGGGGGCTCAGTTTAATGATGAAGACACTTGAGCAGTTATTAGCTGCCCCATCCTTGGCAGTGTATCAGACCAGTGCATTTTGATACAGTTCAGTGCTACACTGCCAGCTAACAAGACCTGGGAAAGGGCCACAAATGAAATCCCAGGAGAAGTGCTGCTGTTGGACCTTAAATACAGGAGGCACCCTTACAGTGCACTCATCTGTGCAATTCTGAAGAGCTGACAGACAGAAAGACACATTTCTGCGGGCCAGGCTGTTAGTGCGGACACATGCTGATGACCGCTGCCTGAAAGGTGGCCACAGTCCCCAGTCCCTCAGTCTCGATTACAGTCCAGGCAGCGGCTGTCTGGTACCTCCACGACTTCAGGCCTCACCCCCCCGCCCCCAATCAGGCTCTGGCTTAGTGGAAACAGTGTGTGACAGGTAACCAGCAAAGTCCCCCGCCCTCACACACACATGCAGTTAATGGCCTGAGCCTGGTGTTCAGCACATTATTCATTTTTAATAAGTATGGGGGGGGGGGGCAAAAAGCCAAATAAACAACATGGGAGGGGCAGGTAAATAAATAGAAAAACAACACAGACAAACGACCTCCTTTCAATGAAGCACAGCCCGTGGGCCCACCCATTTTAAATAAATCATGAGCCGCCTCAGGCGAAAGGAGCCGCTCCTCCGGGCTGCACCTTGGCGGGGAGGGGGGAGGAAGTGGCACATTAATCAGGCTTTTGGTAGCGGCCTTGGCGGCACACAGCCTGCTGCGTGCTAATAAGCCTAGCGGATCAAAGACACAGTGAGAGCAAGATCAGCGTCTGGGCGATTTAAAGGCCGCCAGTGAGGGCTGCCGCAGCACCGTAATTCCCCACTGGTGGTGCCAGCGAGCTCATCTGCTGCCCCGAGGGCTCGCCCCAGGGGTACAGGCCCAGCAGCCTAGACCAGTGACAAACTCATCCCGCATAATTATCTGGCCACTACACGCAGTGAGCGCATACAAGAGCCTCTCAGCCTCTGCAGGGGGACGTGGCGACATCACTTACAACAAGCACATGGAAACTAAAATACAGAGATGGACAGACATGTATGGGGCTGGAGCAAGACACCTACTGTATGCCACTTTCTATAACATACAGCAACGTTAACAATCCACACATCACATATAGTCCAGGAGCAGGGGGGTCAGCGCAAAAATGATCATTTAGAGATTCACCAACACCCATGGCAGACATCGGCCCCCCAGACCCCCCTGAGCAAGCACTCCATCTCAGCATGAAGTGCTCTGTCTGGCAGAGCGGCACAGACCACAGGAGCAGAGCCAATCTGAGGTCGTCGGGCCGCGTGACAAACACGGCCACCTGCACCGGGGAGGGCAAACCACTAAAGACACTCCTCATTAATTCTCAGCATTTCTCATCTTTTGCTTTATTTATCCTTCCAGCGGTGACAAACCTGGCAGCAGCTTCTGTGTGACACTGGTGCACATTTACTGCATATAAATAGAGAGAGAGATGCACGCTCGCCGTAACTGCAGACAGCCCGGCCGCCCACGTGCATTGCCCCTTCTATGAAAGCTCATAGCGTTTGCAAAAATGAATGTATATAGACAGGGTGCAGCCCAGGCCACTGGCAGGCACGGGCGAGAAGGGGTACCCTCTCCATAAGCAGCATGTCCCGCACTACAGAGACACAGACAGGACCGCCTGACAGGGGACCAGCCCTCCACTCACCTGCCCAGCTAAAAACTGTACGGTAAAGCAGACAGATGGATTAGCATGCAGAGGAGCGGGAAGGACAGCCCTCTCTGAGTAAGTTACAGGTCATTTTTTATGAGAGCACATCTACAGTCATGGCCAGAAATATTGACATTTATGTCAGAAAATGTACCACTTCTCCCAGAAAACTGTTACAATTACAAATGCTTTGGTATTGTCATGTTTATCTCTTCTGTTGGCACTGGAAGAAAACAAAAAAGCACAGGGAAAAACACAAATCTGAGACATTCCACACCAAATGTCAAAAATAGCCTGGACAAAATTATTGGTACCCTCAACTTAATACTTGGTAACACACCCTTTGGAAGAAATAACTGATTTTAAATCACTTTCTGTAACAATCAATGAGTCTTTTACATCTTTCGACTGGAATTTTGAACCACTCTTTTGCTAGATGCTCCAGGTCTCCCAGATTTGAAGGGTTCCTTCTCCCAACTGCTGTTTTTAGATCTCTCCACAGGTGCTCTATGGGATTTAGATCTGGTCTCATTGCTGGCCACTTCAGAACTCTCCAGGCTCTTAAACCATTTCTGGGTGCTTTTTGAAGTTTGCTTTGGGTCATTGTCCTGCTGTAAGACCCATGACCCCCA
The DNA here is from genome assembly GCA_026776725.1 of Gnathonemus echidnorhynchus. Classification (NCBI taxonomy): domain Eukaryota; kingdom Metazoa; phylum Chordata; class Actinopteri; order Osteoglossiformes; family Mormyridae; genus Gnathonemus; species Gnathonemus echidnorhynchus. The sequence goes on from JAODJU010000040.1 coordinate 35,159,908, forward strand.
GCTGAGACCCAGCTTTTTGACACTGGGCCTTACATTGTGCCCCAGAATTCTTTGGTAGTCTTCAGATTTCATAATACCATGCAAACAGTCAAAACTACCAGGGCCTGAAGCAGCAAAGCAACCCCAGAACATCAGTGAACCTCCTCCATGTTTGACTGTAAGGACTGTGTTCTTTTCTTTGAAGGCTTCATTTTGTTTTTGGTAAACAGTAGAATGATGTACGTTACCAAAAAGCTCTGCTTTTATCTCATCTGTCCAGAGGACATTCTCCCAGAAGGATTGTGGCTTACACAGGTAAGTTTTAGCAAACTCCAATCTGGCTTTTTTTATATTTCTGTGTCAGCAGTGAGGTCCTCCTGGGTCTCCTGCCATAGCGTCCCTTTTCATTCAGATGGCGACGGATAGTGAGAGCTGACACTATTGTACCCTGTGCCTGCAGGTCAGCTTGAATTTGTTTGGAAGTTGATCGAGGTTCCTTATCCACCATTCGAACAATTCTTTGTTGTAACATTTCATCAATCTTTCTCTTTCATCCACGTCCAGAAAGAGTAGCTACAGTGCCATGGGCTGTAAACTTCCTTACAATGTTACACACAGTGGACACAGGAACATTTAGATCTCTGGAGATGGACTTGTAGCCTTGGGATTGTCCGTGCTTTTCTATAATTTTTGTTCTCAAATCCTCAGACAATTCTTTGCTCTTCTTTCTTTTCTCCATCCTCAGTGTGGTATACACAAAAACGACACTCGAAAACAAGATTGAGTCAACATTTCTCCATTTTAACTGGTTGCGAATGGGAATTTCCATATTGCCAGTACCTGTTAATTGCTTTACAAATTAAAGGAGCTTCACATGCTTGAAATATAATTATTTCTTACAATTTTGATAAGGTGCCAATAATTTTGTCCAGGCCATTTTTGACGTTTGTGGACGTCTCAGACATTTTTTTTTGTGTTCTTAACAGTGTCAACAAAAGAAAACGTGAACACCAAAGCATTTGTAACTTCAGTTTTCTGGGAAAAGTGGTGCATTTTCCGACATAAATGCAGGGGTGCCAATATTTTTGGCCATGATTGCATGTTAGTCAGATTACGACGCGATGATAGCTGCAGTTCAATATCCATTGAAACAGCAAGTTCATGTTCAGCTTATGATTTTCATCTCAGCTACAACACGAGATATTCATGCCTTTTAAGTAACTATGTATTCTTCTCTCCTTTATGGCAGAGAAGCCTGTTTAGAGCTGAAGTGCTGAGCCCCCTGACACCGGCTGTGTCAACAGGCCACAAGGAGCAAGTTTCTGCAGGTCTGAGAAAGCGATGGCCTGGATGGTGCCACCTCAGCGGGAACCAAGAACCAATCCAAACTCCCCCCCCCCCCCC
>JAODJU010000040.1:35180741-35212875 GCA_026776725.1 Gnathonemus echidnorhynchus
TAACAAAGTACTGTTTTCAGTTTGATTTTAATTTAACATACCGTCCCAACTTTTTCTGATTTGGGGTTGTATATTTATAATTATGGAGTTAGTCGATTTTCCTACGCAAAGAGTAGGATTTAGGGTCCCATGCACGCGCACAGAAAAACGACATAAGAGGAAGACTAATGAGGAAACAGGTACAGGGGAGAGACATGTCTAAGTACTGCGTTGCTTAGTAACATGGAAAATCACTACTGTAATGAGATAGACTGAGCAGCAGGCTGGTATAGCAACGATGCTAATGTACATAAACTGAGAGTGTTTCTGAAAGCAAGTACAATCTCTACCAATACAGAGCTCAGGACAACCCCAGCAGAACATGCAAAAGAAAAGTGGAAGCTGAAGTGGCCTGGCAACAATGGAGACGGGACAGTGAGCAGCATGGCAGCTAGCACCTGCCTAGTGAAGCTGGAAGAAAGTGTGGTGGGGAGGAGAAGGGGCAGAGAACTGGGAGGGGGAGGACCAGCACAGCCTGACAGGAGGCTAAGATATTGGGCAAAATCCAGAATCTGGATCAGCTGAACGTCACAAAAAAAAAAAAAAAAACTAAAATAGGACGGAACTGTCATGTGATTGATTATGCAAATAGATTTAACACGAACTAGAAGCTGTGTTTTTACAGATGTGGACCGGTCATGTATGGCCAATACTTGGCCATACAAATAGGTGTGGTTCAGCGCTGATACTGATCCGGACATCGAGTCTGAATCTCTAATCAAAAATCTACTATATTGTGGATCATGATTCTATCCAAGAATATCATAACATTTTAGTCATATTGCCCATCCGTAGATTCCAGAATAAAGGAAAACAGACAGCATCAGCATTTTCTGTGAAATTTTTCAACTCAAGGCAAGGTTTTACATGCACCACATGCGTATATGCACACACAAACAACTGAAACTAAAATAGTATTAAAATAGCCCTTTGGTTCACTTCCTTCATTGTTTCTTAGAAAAATAAACCGAAGATGTTCCTTTTAATTAAAATGAAGACTGGGAACAGAAATCAGAAAAAAAACTGATTGCAGTTATAACAAAATTAAGGGATTAACATTATTTATACAACTACAACTGACCCAAAAAAAAAATATTGAAGAGGTCAGGGATGTAAAGAAATAAAATTCATGCAAAATAACTCATTAGCTACTGCCTTTCCAGGCAAAGACCATCTCAATTTCACAACATCCATTGCATTCAGTTTGCAAATTTGATGCAAAAATGAAACACGCTGAGAACAAGCAAGCAAACAATAAAGTAAAAAGTCTCATTATCGCTCAGAATTTTATCCACTCAGCCACAAAAGGAAAGTATACCACCTCACCCATACACCACAGGCACTAGGTTGTTCCTACAGCCTGAAGGACTACGATCAAGAGGATGGTCAAGAGAAGAGTCAAACCAGCACTGCTCAGTGCCTGACACTGGGGACAACAGGCAAAGGGTACCGTGGGGTTGTATGTTAGGGTTACAACCTGAATAGAATGCCTGGCCATCGGAGGGCACGTACAAACTCACTCGATCCAGGTAACTTAGAGAAACCATTTAATATAACTGCATGTCACTGGGAGGAAACTCACACAACACAGGGACATTATGAAGCAAAAGCTGGAACTTTTTGGCCTAAATTTGACACATTACATATGACAGATAACCAAAACAGAGCCTCACATGGCCAACAGTGGCACTGATATCAGACATTGGTGGGGGGGGGTACCATCACACCCCACCAATGTGGTTCATAATGGGAGAAAGAAGGGGTGGACAAGGAGTGACTGAAGTGTGAAAGGCTGAGCATCTCTGAGCGGCCCAGAGAACGTCTTAGTTCCGTTTAGAAACTGAACAATGGCTGTCCTGAAGTGATTCCAAGGAAAGAGGGAGATTCGATCAAACCTGCCAAGAAACACAGGCAAAAACCACACAAGCCAGTCACTGAAAGCTGGGAGAGATTTACCCACAAAGACCTTAGGACTTAATCACTGGAAAAAGTGCTTTCACCAAAACCAACAGAGTTCAAGACACTGAAGGTTTTTTTCAATTAGAAGTTAAAAAAATTAAATGTGCCATTTTTATCTGCTAAACCACTTAAGTTGAACTTTCAGGAAAGTTGTACTTTCATTGTGCCAAGATTAAATCTTACACGTTTGTGAATATTTCAGTAAACTCACATTAAGGGACACCAAAAGCAGGGCCTGACACCTTTGAAAGACACCATTGTACTCAAGAACAGCATAAGTCAAAGCCTAACAAACTTTTTACCTGGTTCAGTGAATTATGTTAACACCAAAGAAAATCCCTTCCGTATTTTGGCATGGATGGCAGCTACCCAGGAACACCGCTGCTGGGCTGGTTTCAGTGAACATCAAACAAACAAAATACTTAAATACATATTGTGCTCAAGTGTTTCAGAAGAGGCCACAATAACCGTTCTTCTTTCCGGTTCATTGCTTAACAGTAAGGTGGAGCAGTTTCCAATCAAAGTTTACAGATCATGGGAGAAGCTGTCAGTGTTAGAATTAGGATTAGTCGCCTAACAACCTGTTACAGGGTTGCCAACTTTGGTCAGCTGGCTAGCGTGAAATTTTCAATTCGAGACATGTCTGTACACGTATGTAACAGTTTTATTACCTTGTAAATAGTCTGTAAGGTTTGCAAACTACCCCAACGCTTTCGATGTAGCTAATTTTAGGTTTATACTGGAATATAAATTTGCCGTAAGACTTTTTCGTGAGAACCGAAAGCGTGACAGTAGCCCTGCCTGTACTCTACACTAAGGTTAGACATGATCCAGATCATATCAGTTCATATCGGTGCTCCACATCACCGACAGGCACTGACAGTATTACTAAACACACTAGTAAACTGTAAAAAAAAAAAAAAAGTTCACTAAGCTTAACTTAGCCTCAGAAAAGCTCACCGCCTCAGTAGATTGACAGTAAAGCAGTCTCGCATTACTAGGAAACAGATCCTGGGTACCGATACCTGACGGTCTAGAAATTTACCAAAAAGCTCGCCAGTTACAGCTGGGCGAACAAAACAGAATGACGGCTACAGGCAGCCACAAGCAAAGGCGAGATTCAGCAAACGTCTCCCGAAGCGAGGCGTGAGGGCGGAACCTGGCAGGTAAGCGCCGACCCGCCTCATCTGCGGGTCCGAGGCGACCCAGACCAGCAGAAGCTAGGCCGTACCTGAGATGAGCCGGCACCGCACACCTTATCAGCGTCTTAGCGAAAAACACCCGCGTCGCGCCGAAAACACCCGCTTCTGCGGCGAAAATAGCAACGCAGGACCGCTCCATGCTCCCCCGGCTTTGAATCTGGCTAGGAGCGGCCGAGCGGATTGTGCGAAACACCGCCGAACAAACCGAATCTGTTCGTACTTACTATTCCTTGATGAGCACCATTTTCTGCTCGCGGGCTGCGACTGCGCGCGCACGCTGATGTCACACGCGGTTATCAACAACTGGTCCGGTCCCGCCTATAGATGCGTACAATTGGTCGAGCTTGTGGCGCTTCACGCAAATTATTGGCTCGCAGCTTTGTCTGTCTGGCTCACGGATGGAAGTGTAGCTCATCGTCCATCCACACCAGCCGGTAACGGAACTTGAAGTTATAAGGGAGTTTTGCGCTGCTTTTACCCGATACTTTACTGAGCTTTTAACAGACGCTCCAAAAAACAACCGATTTAGGATTCTGAAATGTATGACAGTATTAAACCAACGGAACTCGCCGAACAGTTTTCAAAGATGTTTCAAACTTACAATAATCTTTGAAGCTTTTTTTCGGCATCAATTTTTTGTACTGAGAACTTGCAATCTTTAAAAAGTTTAAAGACAGTAAATGTATATAAACTAAATTACAAAATGAAAATGCAGCCTTTATATAAATACGATATTCTTTTAATGTTAAGATCCCTTTGTGGTGCAATGGAATGTTAGCGGTGCACGTCATTGTGATTTGGGGAGAGAAGTGCTGTTTTCGGCCACCTAAGTTTATGGGGCTTCGCCTAACGGGGGAAAAAGCAGGAACACCAAAGCATACCTTTGGCCTGTACTACGAAGCGGGGTTACTGGCTTATCGGGGTAAGTTGTCGGATTTAAGGTAGTCTGGGCAAAATGTAAATGAACGAATATGAAGTCCATTTAAACTGTGGTACCTTAAATTCGACAAGTTACCCCGATGAGCCAGTAACCCCGCTTCGTTGTATAGGCCACTGTTCTCGAGTGACACGTGTTAAACCAGCTTATTAGTAATAGCTAATGCTTTTTGTCCAATACGATTATTTTCTGTCTATTCATGTATACGTTTCACAGGAGTGATTCAAGTTAAAAACCTCGCCCAAGCGTAGAACAGCAAGCTCAACATTCATTTAATTAGTAGACGCTTTTGTCCAGAGCGGAGTACAAGGATCAGCAACGGTGATATAACTTTTCTGCCATCCACGGGATTTGAATCCACGACCTTCCGGACATGGGCGTGGATCCCTGGCTTGTTTTGTAACAGGGACGTAACCACGTGGTACAATTATGGGTTTGAACCCTCCTAGAAACGACCAAATCCAACGATCATAAAAGATTTCACTCAGCGGTAAAACTGGGTATTTGAGTGGGAGGGGCCCCATGGTAACATTTGGCAAGCGACGGGGCCGCGGAAATACGAGACAAATGGCTAATTTTTCTGGGTCAATGCGGATGGAAGCTCTACGCCACAGCGATCCAGGATCTGGAATCTCTATTGGTGGACACTGGCATATTATCAGATAGAATGATTTAACAGTTTTAAATAGTAGACAGGTGAGATCTGTAAATGTGTGGAAAAAATATAACATTGTTACTAGCCCAAAAACCCACATGATAAAGTATGATTTGAATTTTTAAAAAGCGGGTAAATGCGTATATAACGAAGTTTTATATGACGTTATTGTGTTTGTATAATTTAAGGCTTATTCGTTGTGAATGTAACATAATAAAAGTGTATTGCGAGTAATTTAGCATTAATCTGAATTTGTATAATGAATATTTTTAATAGTCTATTCTTCAAATACACATCAATGATTTTTGCTCTAATTACTCAAAAAGATTACTACATTAGGATTAAACCTCTACCAAACTAATTTTTCAAATAATGAAGAAATACTAATCGTAATAATAGAAGAACATAATCAGGTGCAAGAGAGCAAACATAATTTTATTGAAACAAATTTACTGATAAATGACTAAGAGAGGAAGGCCTGTTTTTTGTATTTCTCATGTGTTCAAAATTGTGTGTTTAAAAAGTCATACCTTGTACTTAACATCGAACAGAAGATAACCCATGCTTTTTATAGACACTCAAACTCACAAAGAAATCAGGCCAAATGCCTATTTTTGCTGTTTCAATAAAAATATCTTTTTTTAACCTTTTCTCTTTTTACATGGTACAGTTTTGTTCGCTTTTAATAATATAAAATGTTTAATACTGATTGTGAAACACTGGATTTAATTTACAAAACATAATAATTATAATAACAATAACAATCAATAATAATATTAATAATAATAACAATAATTAAAATAAAATGAAGCAGACCAATCACAGCTCTGTCGCCTTGGCTTACACAAACAGTACACTTTTTTTTTTTTGTTGAGGAAATACTGCTTGGTGTTTAAGTCTTTCTGACACGCACAGTGTCAGGTCACAGAGTCATTGTTTTTGCTGTTTACAGTGTTGCTGGGTATTGGGAGAAGATGCTCCTGAGGTTTCCAACCTTAAACAAGTCCCACCCAAGCACATCATGCTCTGCAAGCGCTCTACATCATCTCGACCAATCAGGACGTCCAGGAAGCGCCAAGCTCACCCCCATGGACAGAACAGCCAATGGGTGATAACACCAAAGTGGAAGACTCCCAGTCTCAGCATTTGGAGGAGGGGAAGAAGCGGCCGGGTGACAGGAACTTATAGCCGTTCCCAGCAGGAAGTCTGACAGGGCGTGCACCAGGACTGCTGCTGGTAGAGGTGGTGGGAGAGGGGGTGGCTTTCCTGGCATTTTGGTGATGGCCATTGGGTGGGTTCCTAGAGCGAGCATCAAATGAGCGTAGCTCTGGGCTATCACCATCATGGCGCGGGGAGAGGTTCAGGAGGTTCAGCACGTCCCTCTTGGCAGTGCCTGTGACTCCAGATCCTCCCCGGAGGGCCCGCATGGGACCAGAGTGCTGCTGCCCTGACTGCTGGCCAGCACTGGCCCAGAACGTCTTTAGGTTGTGGATGGCCTGGACCTTCTCATCGATGGCTGCCCTCTTCAGCCGGTCCAGGTCAGGGGCATTGGCCGGGCTGGAGCGGGCAGAGCCTGTGGAGGAGTAGGAAAGAGCGGGGGAGGGGGCGCTGCCAGCGGGAGACTGGTGGCCCGAGCTGGGGGACACGTTGCTGGGGGAGCGCGAGATGTGTCCGCTGTAGGGCGAGCTGGGGTACTTGAGCTTGACCTGGGAGTGGCCGTCCGAGGTGGGGGATGGCTGGCCAGCTTCCTTCAGGGAGGTGTCCGAGTTGGCTGGGCTGCTGTAGCCGGAGCTGACCTTCTGCAGGGAGGACGATCGGGAGGGCGGCTTGGGGCGGGAAGGCAGGGGCGAGGAGTTGGTCTTGGTGCTGTTGCTGCTTTGGGGCCGGCTGAAGGCGCTGGTCTCTGATAAGCGGAAGGCGGAGCCTCCAGTTGGAGTGGAGGCCCCACCCACCGTGCTGCCAGCCCCACCCCTCTGCAAGCTCTCCACCGCCCGCAGGTGGCACTGTGTCTCCTCCAGGATCTTCTCAGCCAGTTCCTGGGGGTCCAGTGGGGGGGCCGCCACCACCCTGTCCTCCTGCGATTTAACGGTGCTGTCTGTCTCGGTGCTGGACTGGTCTGACTCACCCGTGTCCGAGCTACTCGCTTTGCCTGCCTTTCGGGCCGGTGGGCTCGGGCTGGCTACAGGACCCGCTTTGACGGGAGAAGTGGGTGTGCTGACACTACCCCGTGTGGAGACAGATGCCCCATAGCCTCGCCCAACGCCGACACCGGCCACACCCCCCCTATGTGCCTTCCTCCGTGGCAGAGGCAGAGAGTCACAATGACTGCCCAGTGGCTCGCTGCTGATGATGGAGAACCCCTGATACTCCTCCTCCTCCTTGCGGCCACCTGCCGCCCCGTGTGGCGAGGACCGGCTCCTTGGGACACTCCCGTGGCGTCCTGAGAAAAGCCCCGCCCCGCCACGAAGGCGCTCCTGCTCCATCTGCCGTGCACGCTGGCCCTGAAAATCGCCACCGCACTCTGGTTTGGACACAAAGCTCAAGGACGAGGCTACGGAGCTCAGGCTGTACACGGAGATGGCATCTGAGGCCAGGCTATCGGGGCACGGAGGAGAGAAGGGTGGGTGGGGGTAGCCTAGGGGCAGCGGGTTCGACACGGACTGGGCCGAGGCCAGCGACTCCAGAGAGGATGAGCTGTCCAGGCTGAGGCGTTTCGGCAGCTCTGTGGAGTCTGAGACAGAGAGAGAGATGTTAGTACTTGGGGCTTATAGGGAGGCAGAGGAGCCCAGCTACCCTTACTGGGGGGCGTCGGATGGGCAATTTGAGGAACGTACCGAAGAGTGCCAGCAGAGACTGCAGCGCGAAGTGCAGTGTGCGCCAGTTCGCCTGCTTCCCGGTCCTCAGGACGACCTCCTCCTGGCCCACCTCGCACAGGTCAAACCCTGACACACAGATGGGTGGGCATTGAACAGGATGGAAGCTGTGCACATGGGTCTACATTTTGTGCAAATTCTGCATTTTCAATGACTGCTCACCCAGACAGGGAGAACACACAGACACGCACAGTCACACAGGGAGGGAAATTTAGGGTCACTAATTTAGACACCTGTCATATCTACAATACCACTCAAAAGAACCCACCAAGCCACCTACAAAGCAGACAGAAAGAGCGTCACATCCCATGACCAGGTCATTTGACCTAAGTACAGCAGAAATGGTTTTGGAGGAGTTTGACTAGAGAGTGAAGGAAAAGCAGTCAATGAGTGCTCAGTATATATGTGGGAACTCCTTCAGGACGGCTGGAAAAGCATCCCAGTATTCATTTAGTCTGTTTATATACAGCATTGCGTAAAAGTCTTAGGTGCTTTTACATAAGACAATTGTTTTTAAATGATCTGTTGGTGATATTTGGTCTCGAAGTGTGTTACCTTTTCAAAAATTACCACAGTATTTGCAGTGACCATCCAATACACCCCAATACATTTGCTGACCTGACCATTAGCACACTATGTTCAGCTAATCAATACTTTTCAAATAATTAAGTTAGTACTTGTTCTCTGTACTTGTGTATACCCTTAAAATGATGTTGAATAACGACTTTCAAGTTACGTTCGGAACGTATTTCATTTGTAAGTAGAGGAGCGTCTGTACTGCATTTGTTCCTGTGTATTACTTTGGGTGTCTGACGGCCCGGCACAGGGCATCACATATCCACATCCCAGGAAGGGGAACCACACATCCACATCATGGTAGAGGGAATCACACATCCCAACACAAGACCACACATCCACATCTTGAGATAGGGAACCACACATACACATCCCAGGACAAGACACCATACATCCACATTCTGGGACAGGGAACCACACATACACATCCCAGTACAAGACACAAACATCCACACCCTAGCACAAGACACTACTCATCCACATCCTGGGACATTAGGGTGTCACTTAGGTACTATGCGAAAAAAAAAAATCAGAAATTCTTTACTCTCACCCTCCAAATTTGTTCCATGTGGTCAAAAGTTAATGTGTGCCAAACTATTTCATAATTGTGCAATGTTTACAGGTCGCCCATCTACATTTTAGTTTATATCTGAATATCTGTATATCTAACAAACTTCTGTATATTACTAATGCTAATTTATCCCCATCATCTACACTGTCCTTATCTGCTCACTTAATTTATTTGTACATAAACTGTACATAACTATTCCCACCTCTGTACATACTCTCTTAACTGTACAAATTTACATACTGCACATATTGCACTTGCTACTCTCTGCACTTCTGATTAGATGCTAAACTGTATTTCGTATTTATACATGTGTAATGACAATAAAGTTGAATCTAATCTAAAATCACAAAATGGATGATGTTATACACAGCATATTTACCAATTAGACAATTTGTTTATGCTCAAGAACATAGAACATGTAATAATGGTTTATTTGCAATAAATTGTACAGTGTACTGCACTAACATTTATAGTTAAATGTGATTCTTATAGTCAACCTACAAACTCTGTTTTAATACACAGTTCAGTGGTGTCACAGTCGCTAAAGTTCGGTCTTCCTTGTAGTAGGATGTAGCTGACGATAATCAGAAAGAACTTGCAAGAGAAACTGCAGGTCATCTTCATCCTTAGTGAGTGTCTTCTTGTATTCCTGGATCATTGCCACTCCCTTCTCTGCAGTATCATTGACAACTTTGAGTGTCAATAGGTGACGTTTTGCACCAACGTATCCTTCCTGTGATGCCCAGGTATCTGGGTCAGTGGTCAGGAAGTCAGTTGGCAAGTTGAGGCAATGAAACAGATTCATGGAGTTGCTGGTTACAAACTGACCCAGAGTGAAGGACTAGAAATCCTTCAGATCAATTTCTGCTCACTTTGGTGGTTTGTCTGCGCCTTTCTTCTGCATTGCTGCAACCACAAGTCTCTTTGTTGAGGAGAAGACTCGGCCACCAAACAGAGACAAACCCACAAGTTCTTGGGATAGATACCAGAGGGAAGACAGTTTCTTGGCTGTGGCTGTTGAGATAGCTTGGTGGATGGATGAATATTGAAGGAGACTGTTCATCAGTTGTAGGTCATTGAAAGTAACGGAAATGGCGGAAGGGGCTGAATATTGAAAATCTAACATTTTAAATTTAGAACTTACAGATAAGACTGATGAAAACTAGGACACATAAAGCTCCTCTCTCCATTCTCCAGCTTATTTAACTTGTTTTTTGTCTTAGCCCATAGCCCTGTAGTAAAACAGGCTACTTACTTGTTGCAATAATGCAATATAAACACATGAAAACAATGCATTTAATATATTGCTATGCATATATTACCTTCTTTTGATTAAAGGTGAATAAACAGCAGATTGATTATCTCTGAAGTTACTGTGCTCGACACTACACTGCATAACTGGTGAAAAAGAGCAATTAAACACCAGCAGAAAACAAGATGGCTGACTGTTTTGTTTCTGCTTTCATAGAATAGCTAAAATATCACAATCAGAAATATAAATAAGTAAGAGATTGGTGTGGTTACTGAGATTAATGAGATAGGTACCTGTGAAAGCGTGGTCATCATGAGGCATAATTAAGGCTACAATGCTAACATTCAGAGGCCTTGGGCTACCTGTAAATGTTAATATTTTTAAGTAAAAAAATTTTCTGGGTCCATTTTTTCACCAACAGAATAGATCTAGTGGTGAGAGATGTGTATTTCAGACTTTTATTTTATAGTGACACCCTATGGGACATGGAATAACACATCCACATCCTGGGACAGGGAACCACACATCCACATCCTGGGATGGGGAATCACACATCCTGACACAAGGAACCACACATCCACATCTTGGGACAGAGAACCACACATCTACGTCCTGGGACAGGGAACCACACATACACATCCCAGTACAAGACATCACACATCCACATCATGTGAAAGGGAACCACACATCCACATCCTGGAAGGGAGAACCACACATCCATATCCCAGCATAAGACACCACACATCCACATCCTGGTACTGGGAACCACACATCCTGACACAGGGAACCACACATCCTCATCCCAGCACTAGATACCACACATCTACTTCCCAGCACAACACATCCACTTCCCAGCACAACACACCACACATCCACTTCCCAGTACAAGACATCACGCATCCACATCATGTGAAAGGAAACCACATATCCACATCCTGACACAGGGAACCACACATCCACTTCCCAGCACAACACACCACACACCCACTTCCCAGCATAACACATCCACATCCTGACACAGGGAACCACACATCCACATCCTAGGAGGGGCAACCCCACATCCCGGGATGGCTGACCATACATCCTCACCACAGCACAACACACCATACATCCACATCCTGACACAGAGAACCACACATCCTGGGAGGGGGAATCACACAGCCACTTCTTGGGAGGGTGAACCACACATTCACATCCCAGCACAATACACTACACATACACAACCTGGGACAGGGAAACAAACATCCACATCCTGGGAGAAGGAACCACATATCCACATCCTAGCACAAGACACAATGCATCCACATCCTGGGAGGGTGAACCACAAATCCACATCCTGGGAGGGGGAACCATATATCCTAATCCCCACACAAGACACCACACATCCACATCTTTGGACAGGGAACCACACATCCACATCCTAGCACAAGACACTACACATCCACATCCTAGCAGGAGGAACCACACATTCACAGGCTGACTTACCCAGTGCAGCCAGAAACTCATGGCAGCCAGGTAGCCTCCAGAGCTGGACGCTGATGGACACCTGAATGGGTGCCAGTGAGAAGTCCTGCTCCTTTTCACCCGTCTGCAGCTGGACCAGAACCTGGTGGAGCTACAGAAGACAGACAGCCAGAGGGGGTGCCTTTAGCATAGCATGTACACATGTTCAGTCACTTGTACACGGCAATGGAGGACTTCAAAAGCACACAGAGCTGAGGATCAACCTGCATGCCAAGCGTGATGAGTCAGTTCTGCAAAATGGACCATGATGCTCAGGAAAGTTAGTGATGGATTTGGTGGTGAATTACAAGGAACCTGAAGGTTGTTGGGTGAAGTTCCATGACAGGTACTGCTGTCTTACCACTGAATGTTGACCTTATATAAATTCTCCCATTGAAAAAGCCATTTGTATAAATAGCTACACTGTGTAATTTTCACTAAGCAACTGACCAAATGTAACCAGCATTTGTGAGGTCAACTTAGAAAGTTGCTATTTAGGCTGAATTCGTGATTAAAATCCACAGCAATACAAACAGTAAAATTGTGCCTTATTGACTATGATATTTATTAGACTATGACAGCCACAAATATATAAAAAACATCCTCAGTGTTAAAAAGCTTTACCCATCAACCTTCTTTCAGAGACTTTTCTTCTCCCAGGTATAAGGGGATGAAATGGCTGAGTAGATGTTGATATAATCAAAGCAAAACCAGTGGATGTCCCAGACCAAAACTCTGGTGTTTATCTCAGCTCCCTTCCTTAGAGGTATGTCTCATTCAGGGGGAGTCTGGTGCCATCACATTTTACATTCTCTCCAGTAAAAGCACTTAGCCATAAGCCGTGAATGAAAGGTTCACGTTGAGGTTAATCCTTATTTTCTCAAGATTGCGCTTTTCAGCTGCTCATTACCAGGGTCTTACCACGGGACATCGCACCGGGATGAGGAGTGGTGGGAGAAATTTCTCTGATGGATGGACCCCAACCCGGCACTAGGCCCATCCCAAATTTCTCTGTGTGTGGGGGGGTTATGTATTAGTTCTGGGCTTTGTTGAAGGCACATTTCATCAGAAGGTAATCTCTTCCATCTGCTAAGAGGCTGTCGGTGTTTCAGCATGTGATGGAAGAATTCACTGAGTCAGCAGACCCTTGTCTGCACCGAACAAGACCCACAAGCACCCGAGGGCCCACTCCGGGGGGGAGCATGGGACAGCACTGGTAAGCAATGATGGCCAGGAGTGAGATGTTAGTTTGGGGTGGAAGACTTACCATTCCCACCATGTTTTTAACAGCCTTCAGCCAGCAGGTTAAAATGAGGAGAAAGAGAGAAGGTCTTAGTATCGTGCCGGGGGGGTGTCCAACGAAAACGTGCATTTAAAACCAGCCAGGAGCCAAAGTACTGATGCTGGGCACCACGGAAACATTCCCAGCAAACAATCAAGCATTACGAGTTAACACGGTACAAGCCATATAAAGAGTACAGCACGGTGCACGTGCTCATAATACAAAATGAAACAATATGCTGCACATTTACACTACAACGTCAGTGTTACAGTTAGATCACTAATATGCGCTCCTACAACTGCAATAAACTCAATCAACTCTTAAATCACTGCTTCCACAGAAACTCCTAAAAAAAGTCTCTGGATTCACTGTGCTGTGCGATGTAAATAGTTGGACAGTCAGTGCTCCAAATGAAGCATCAAAAGACCCTCAGTCATTTCTGTGAACGGAGCCCTGTCTATACCACATGGTTGCGGTGACGACGCAGCATTGCATGCCTACCCTGTTGATGAGCTGCTCTCCTGTCTCAGAAGCCGTGACAAGCTTGCAGAGGGCCATGAGGGCAGGGGGTGGCAGCCCTATGAGGAAGAGCAGCAGTACACCCCATCACAAACCACAGCCCCCCAGTTTATTATTGTATTTCCATTTGCGTCAATATGACAAGAAATTATCGTCCATTTTAACCTTTATATGCTAATTCGTGCTTCATTTGCGACATAGAGGTTAAAATGCACAGTAATTTCTTGTCATATTGGCGCAAATGCACATAAAATATGTACATATTTGCACTGTTACATTAATCGATTGCTGCACGTATCGCTTTTAAAAGTGAATGCATACTTGCGTACCAGTTATGCCAATCCTTGCTTATAAATAATAATAATAATAATAAAGTCCTATGACAATCACATTTGCCAAACTGACTTTTTGTCAAATAACCAGCTAATCTTGGATTGTCTGCAACTGGTTGCTAACATGTCTCCTTGAGTACAATTCTTTGTTTTGTTCCAGCTAGTGAAACAACATGAAAAACATCCTGAAAGTCTGTTACAGGAGCTATAGCTCCACAGACAGGATTTGAATTTGTGATTGAGAAATTTTACCTGTTATTTACTTCTCTTTACCTCACTGTTTTGTTGATCTATCCATATTAAATAGGATCTTTTTGGCCTTTTCATCCTGTTTTATTTTGTGTATTGTACTCTGTTTCATTTCTTTATTTTGCTTATTTCTTGACATTTTACTACATGGATTTGCTTATTTCTTTTATTTTTAGATTAAGGTCATATCTCACAAATATTCAATAGTTTGTCAGTCTAGGCAAATGCAAGTCCTCTACTCCTCTTGTTAATAGTGGTGTCCCTCAGGGGACAGTTCTTAGCCCCTTTCGCTTTTTAATTTACACCTTGCCCCTTGGTGAGATAATTCGTAGTCACTTTCTCTCCTACCCAGATAATATTCAGTTTATGTGTTTGCAATCCCCCATAGAATCCCCTCTCAAAAAACCAATGGCATGCACCTCTGACTTGATGATAACTTTCTCAAGCTGAACGCTAACAAAATTGAAGTTTTAGTGGTAGGTCCCATATTTTTATTATCCAAAACATCTGATTTCTCTGTGTGTATTGAGGGTGTGTCTGTTAAACCCACCCCGTTTAATCTAGGAGTATAAACTTGACCCATTGATGAACTTCAATCATCAGTTGAAGGGGGCAGCGTGTGGCTCAGTGGGCTAAGCCGAGTGCCTGTAATCACAAGGTCGCCGGTTCAAACCCAGCCTCAGCACGTCTGCAGGTTCTTGAGCAAGGCCCTTAACCCCCATCTCCCTGGGCGCCGCTACAGGTGGCTGCCCTTCGCGGACAGCGTGCTCTACAAAGAGCAAGTTGAGGGAAGCGTAAAAAGAATTTCCCCATAAGGGACAATAAAGGATAGATTCAATCAGCATATCAAGTCCCTCACCAAAATTACATTTTACCACCTCCATACCAATGCTCACCTTTGGCCGTTGCTGACTAGTAATGATGCTCAGACTCTGGTTAATGCATTCATCATGTCCCATATTGACTATTATAATTCCCTTCTCACTGGCCTTCCTGATGAATCCTTGCTAAAGCTTCCGTTTATTCAGAATTCTGCTGCAGGAGTCCTCACCCATAACAAGCACTCTGCTCTCCTCACCTCCATTCTCTCACAGCTACACTGGATGCCATTTCTGTCAAATTCAAAATCTTGTTACTCACCTTCAAAGCACTGCATGGCCTCCTGACCCCTTACTGTCTCTCTCGTTCTCTCTGGTTATCTAGCTGTAATCTGCTCCTTGTCCCTTGCACCAGGCACCTCACAATGGGTGGCAGGTCGTTCAGTGCCATTGTCCCCCAGATTCTGGAAATCTCTTCCTCAGTCTCTCTGTGACTGTTCTTCATGTTTTACTTTTAAATCTGACTTAAAGACCTTCCTGTTTATTGAACATTTCTCTTCATAAACTGCTTAGTTGTTTTTTTTCCATTCTCCTTCTTGTAAAGTGACCTTGGGTTTGTGAAAGGCACTATATATCAGTAATCTATTATTATTATTATTATTATTATTATTATTATTATTATTATTTCTTTTTCTACAATATGTTTGACCTGTACATTAGTTGCGTATTTTATTCAGCTTCCATATGTGAAGCACATTAAGCTGCATTTCAAGTATTAAAAGTGCTGTATAAAGAAAAATTACTATTATTGTAACGTCAAGCTCCAAGAGGATCATGCTGATGTACAACTGCATTAACTCATTAAACAAGAGCGACAATAAGGACTGCCTAGGCCAGGCCGTGCCACAGGCTCCCCTGCTCCCTCCTTACCCAGCAGGGACTGCAGCGTGGTGCTGCACTGCTGCAGCCGGTCCCCGGGGTCAGCGGTGGGGAAGAAGACGGCAGCAGGGAGCCCGGTGCCGGCCGAGTCAAGCCGGAAACCCACGGCGGTGAGCAGCGCCTGCCAGCCGGGCACGCCGCCCACCTTGTTTTCCACGCTCTGCTGCGACGTGTACATGGAGTTGCGCTGGCCGTTCTGGATGCGCTGCAGGGACTTCTCCACCTACCAGGGAGGGGGGACAGGGCAGCGACAAAGGGCCGTTACTGAGAGAAAGAATCCATCTGTCGGTCTGGCCATTCGCATAGTCCAAAATATCCATCCATCTTCCCATCCAGTACGGAGTTGTGGAGAGTAATTTAGGACACTTTTCCACTGCACTGAGTATGGTACTTTTGGTACGGTACTTTCTGTACTTTTGCTTTTCCTTTGGTCGAGTACCAGTACCAAAAGTTCCAATACCGAAAATGCCGAACCAGCTGGAGTACTTTTGGGTGGGACTCATTTTCTTTGTCAGTTGGTTATGCAAATAGCCTGCTTCTGAAACACAATACAAACGCCGGCTTGAAAACAGATTCAAAATCAGAAAAAAATGGTTAAGTAAAAAAAAAAGTAAGCGATTTGGTCATAAGAATATATGCAACAAAAAGATCCGGATGGCATGACAAGAAAAAAAGGATGAGATAAAGTATTTTGTTGAATATACACTATATTGCCAAAAGTATTGGGACACCTGCCTTTACACACACATGAAGTTTAATGACATCCCATTCTTAATACATAGGATTTAATATGGAGTTGGGCCACCCTTTGCAGCTATAACACGTTCAACTCTTCTGGGATGGTTGTCCACAAGGTTTAGGAGTGTGTTTTGGGAATCTTTGCCCATTCCTCCAGGAGAGCATTTGTGAGGTCAGGTACTGATGTTGGACGAGAAGGCCTGGCTCGCAGTCTCTGCTCTAATTCATCCCAAAGGTGTTCTGTCGGGTTGAGGTCAGGGCTCTGTGCAGGCCAGTCATGTTCCTCCACACCAGACTCACTCATCCATGTCCCTATGGACTTTGCTTAGTGCACTGGTGTGCAGTCACGTTGGAACAGGAAAGGGCCATCCCCAAACTGTTCCCACAAAGTTGGGAGCATGAAATTGCCTAAAATGGCTTTGAATGCTGCAGCATTAACAGTTCCTTTCACTGGAACTAAGGGGCCAAACCCAACCCCTGAAATACAACCCCACACCATAATCCCCCCTCCACCAAATTTTACGCTTAGTACAATGCAGTCAGGCAAGTACCGTTCTCCTGGCAACCACCAAACCCAGACTCATCCATCAGATTGCCAGACAGAGAAGCGTGATTCATCACTCCAGAGAATACATCTCCACTGCTCTAGAGTCCAGTGGTGGTGTGCTTTACACCACTGCATCTGACGCTTTGCATTGCACTTGGTGATGTGAGGCTTTGATGCAGCTGCTCAGCCATGGATACCCATTCCATGAAGTTTTCTACACACTGTTCTTGAGCTAATCTAAAGGCCACACAACATTTGCAGGTCTGTAGCTATTGACTCTGTAGACAGTTGGTGACTTCTGTACACTGTGCACCTCAGCATGCGTTGTCGACGCTCTGTGATTTTACGTGGCCTTCCACTTTGTAGCTGAGTTGCTGCTGTTCCCAATTTCTTCCAGTTTGTTATAATACTACTGACAGTTGACCATGGAATATTTAGTAGCAAAATATTAAGTAGGAAATTAACTATTAAGTAGGAAATGGACTTATTGCACAGCTGGCATCCTATCATTGTACCACGCACCAGAAGCAGTCTGCATGCATAGGTGCTTGATTTTATACACATGGAAGTGATTGGAACACCTGAATTCAATGATTTGGAGGGGTGTCCCAATACTTTTGGCAATGATACAGTGTACTGATACAGCACCCATATAGTGTGCTGTTCTAGTGATGTGATTTTGTTATAAATATAGGGATCTGATTTTGTTATAAATATATTTTGTTATAAATATTGCTGTAATAAATATTGGGGTATTGGGGGAGTTCATAAATTTCTCTCAAACCTGCCTTCGATTGATATAAACAGCAAGGATGAAAATGAATTTGATTGTCTCGGAGAATGTATGCAGCGCTCATGCCAAAGTAGCAGCATTAACATTTAAGAATCTATAAAAGGAATAATAATTAAAATTGCATAGCTTGCTAAGTTTTTTTTCCTATGACAAAGTAACAGAATAAAAATATTTCAGCGAAACTTAGTGTATCCCCTGCGCTATAATGTCTGTACAGAATTGAAAGTAAGAAAAAACCTGATCTTAATTATGTAACTAGTGATGTAAGAATTGCACGTGCATAACAAGCGATATTGGTATTAATATCGCACTTTGTCCAGTCCTACTACAGCCATTTTTTGAATTCAGTATGAAATACCCTGTGTTCTCATTCAGCGCTGTTACCAGTTTTTACGCCAGTGGAAAACCAACACCTTGAAGTACCGTACTTTTAGTACTTTCTCAAAGTAACAAAAGTACGGTACCTGGTGTGGTGGAAAAACGCCCTTAGAAACAGGAATTTGCTTAACTGCGTGTATCTGGACTACAGCATAAAACCCGTATAACACATGGACAACATGCAGGTTCTAGACACACACACAGCAGGCGCAGAATTGAAAAAGCAAACCCTGGAGTCATGAAGCAGCAATGCTACCCACTTAGGAGTCACAGCATCCTCTATCAGCTGCTCTCTGAGGAAGTGACTCAAACTACACACTGGGCTGTCAGCTTAGGGCAGTGAGGATAGTTAATAACTGTTAGCAGGCAAGAACTATGTCTAACTAAACACAAGAAGAGATATGGAGACTGTAATGTCTATGACTGGATGCTTAAAAGTCACCCATGAGCGATCCTGCATTAGAAACAGGATGTCCAATTAGATCTCAGCTAACATTTAAACTCCTATTCTGTTTAACGCCACATCGAAAGCAGAGTTGCCAGGAAAGCTGTAACAACAGGGGTCCGGGGAAGGTGTCCATCACTCACCAGGTGCAGAAGGACCCGCAGGGCATCTCGGGCCCGCTCAGGGTGCTGCAGGATCTCCGCCAAGGCCTGACCAATCAGAGATGAGGGGCTGTTCAGCTTGACATCACTGCCAATCAGCATGAAACCTAATCGGAAATGAAAGGCGGACAGGTGAGCCAATCTGAATTAAACATCTTAAACAGATAATCTTTCAAAGGTAAACACTATACCTTTCTCGCAGTACTGAAAACTGTAAACATAATGATAGAATCAACGGCTTACAGCAATTTGTAGGAGTACTGTTTCAGAAAGTGAAAGTAATTATTCATGGTAAAAGAACAATGTATGTACAGAAGTTTCAGGGACAGGAAGGAAGAAATATGACCTGCCTAGCTGGAGGGTGGGGTTAGCTGCAGTACTGACCTGCCCATTTGGAGGGTGGGGTTAGTTTGTGTATTGTATTAACCTGCCCATTTGGAGGGTGGGGTTAGTTTGTGTATTGTATTAACCTGCCCATTTGGAGGGTGGGGTTAGCTGCAGTACTGACCTGCCCAGTTTGAGGGGTGGGAGAACTGCTTGCTGCTCTGCACGGCCTTCATGGCCTCGGTCAGGGCAGCACTGGCCTTGGTGCCGTTGAGCAGGGCAGAGTAGAAGGCGTGAACAAACACCTTGGAGGCGGCCACGGGTACGGGCCACAGTGACACCAGCACGCACTGAGCCCCCGCCGCCAGGAAGGCCCGCGTAAGCCCCACCACGCCGTCTGCCGTCACCTTGCTGTTGGACTCCTGATACGAGCTACAGGTGAAGAGCAAAGACACAAAATATCAAAGAAGAGAAGAGGATCAGTAGTTGGAGCTGAGCTTCTAAACAGCTGCTCATCTGTTCACATCCCAGTAGGGGCACAGCTGTTGAACCTTTGATATTCAACCTTATGTGCTTTGTTGACTTGTGAGCCTGTGGCTACGTAAACATGCAATGTATTTCCTCCTACTATCCATCCATCCATCCATCCATCTTCCAACCACTCATCCTCATTGTGGAGAGCCTGGACTCTATCCCAGGCAGCTAAGGAAACTGTTGGATCATAATTCTCCCCAAAATGGTACAGGAACTGCAGCTCTGAAGCAGAATAGGCTCAGCTCTGACATCATCCACCCCACCCGCCACTCACCCCAGCATGACCAGTTTGACGGGTAGCCTGAGGTCCAGGATGTCAGCTGCGGTGAGGAGGAACTCCTGCAGGGGTGGGCTGTCGCAGATGCTCTCCACGTCGCTGCTGTCGTCCGGCACACGCAGGCCCTCTGGGATGGTATAGCTGCTCCCTAAGTTGCCCTTTCCGGCCCCTCCAGCCCCGGCTGCTCCCCCGGTGCTGGGTCCACACCCCTGGCCCGCCCCCTCCTGGGTGGGAGTGAGCACCAGGGCGGCTAGCTTCCAGGAGATGTGTGTGGCAAAGTGCGCGCACTCGGCCTGACCCAGGGCGGCCATGACACGCTCTTTGGTGGCGCTGGGGCCGGCCAGCGGCTGACAGCCCAGCAGCTCTGCCACCATGTTGGCCTCCTCCTCAGCTGAGGGCATTGGCCCCCACAGCCAGCGGTCCATGACGGACGGGGGCAGACGCGGATTGCCCACTACTGCGGCCATGGAGCCACCGCCGCAGTGTGCTGGCGCCGTGCGCCGAGGGTTTGCCTGAGGACACGACACCAGTTTGTAATAAGCCACTATATCAACAAACCAGCAATAATAAAGGACTAACCCCTCCACTAATACATGTTACCTAACAGCTAATCCATTACTTCTGCTATTTCCAGCATAAAATACAGTACAATGCTAATAAATTAATACATTATACATGCACTTGCACCTTATACATGAGTACTAATCAATTACAGCTCCTTATGTATTAATACACTAGCTAATGCATCAGGCTGTTAATTTTTATCAGCGAATATGAGGCAGGCAAAATCTAAGCGGAATACTTCATCAGGCCATTTTAAGCACAGTTTTATGCACAATTAGCCAACTGCATGATCACCAGCAGAAAGACTAGTAATGTTTACCGGGAGAAATTCCAGGAGCTGAGAGCTAATGCTGAATAACAGAGATGACTCTGCACTAGCTGTACTGGTTTCAGCTGGACTTGCCACTAAACATGTCATTTATCAGAGGTTAAAGACTGGCACAGTAGCCCAAGAGCCTTGAGCTGGACCTGTGGCAGGTGGCAGGGTGGGTACTGACCTTGGCAGCGGCTCCCAGGGCGCGGATGGAGGGCACGGCGATTAGACTAAAGCGCTCATACAGATACTCGTTGGAGGAGCTGCCCTTGAGTAGGGCAAAGGGGATGAGGTACAATTCGCCCTCCAGAACCAACACCAGCTGCCTGTGACGACCCACTGGACCACTGGAGTGCATCAGACCCTGGTGTGTGTGTGTGTGGGGGGGGGGGGAGCAAAGGGGGCTAGATCACTACACAGCACAAAAGATTCATCCACACAAAAATAAAACACAGCAAATCATGGACCAAACCTAGCCAAACTATAAATCAAAGATTCACGTCAGAGCATATCAATAAAGAAAACGCCCACAAAAGCCAGTAGGTGGTATAGTGGTTAAGGAACCAGATTTCACGTTGCATTTCAGTGTGAATGTGTAAGTGACATTCAGTTTGAATAAGATTATCTAAAAATCAGTGTAATGTATTTCAGCACAAACCATCATGCTAAAGATTTCAATCATGTTCACAGCACCCCCCCTCCAGAATGAATGAATGGATCAATGAATGAATGAACAAATATTATATATATCATTCCAACTCTACCTTAATCAGGCTCAGATGATACTTAATAGGCTAATAATCAATGTGGCAGGTTGAAAGCAGTGTGGGTTGAAATGAAAACATTGTGGCGGGGGGGGTACCAGGAACAGGGTTGAGATGCGTTCTTGACCATATTTGTGTTCTTGTGTACCCGTTTCACGTCATCCTCCATTGTAGAAGATACCAATACTAAGAACAGAAGTACTGAGGAAGGTAAAAATCCCCGGATGTCCTTCTTGCCCGGCCCCAAATATCAAGGATGCATTAGCTGCATCCTCACCAAACGAGAACAATCCCATGAATCACTGAACCACAAGTTCATTCTTGGGAAGCAAATCAGCAAGACCGGTCTTGCCAAGACCACAAGTATGATCTCTGCGTTCTTGGTATTGAGAACCACCCTAAGTGCAGTACGTGCTGCATCATCAAACCATGCAATGTTTCATCATACTGTAAATACAGAGCAACATAAAAGTATGGATGCCGGAAGAATGATGTAATTTGAAATAATAATGAAATATGAAAATATGAGAATAAATTATTCAAGAGTACTGTCGGAAGTCTCATGTCCCCAAGTTTCTTTAGAGATTGTAATTAGATATTAGATAGAAAGTTCTAACTGGAGTAAATTCTTCAGAGTAGTTCAGACTGTAATTTAATAGTCTGAATGAAATTTTTATGTGATAAAAGAAAAACAGCAATGATCCATTAGATTAATATGGTGGAATATTTATACTGTCAGCATTTAAAGGCATTTTCTCTACCTTCTCATTGACATTTATAAGCATCACATTTAAACGGATGATTAAATCAGGAAATTGCTACGGGGGGGGGGGCATCACACAGGGGTGGGAGTTCAGTTCCAGCTCCCAGCTTTGCACCAGTGGAGTTTGCTCCCTGTGTCCAAGTAGAATTTCTGCTTAGGGAACTGGAATTTAGCCCATTGAGTGTGTGTGCCCTGTGATCGACTGGCGTCCCATACAGGGCATCCCCTGCCCAGCGATGGACTGGCGTCCCATAGAGGGAGTCCCCTGCCCAGCGATGGACTGGCGTCCCATACAGGGTGTCCCCTGCCCAGCGATGGACTTGCGTCCCATACAGGGCGTCCCCTGCCCAGCGATGGACTGGCGTCCCATACAGGGCGCCCAGATAGCCAGAACGTCGTCAGTATCACACAGCAGCCCGACTGCGTGTGACATTCAGAGAATAGGGCTAATGAAAAGTGTTGTGGTACAGCAGCAGGTGACGCTGGAGGTGACTGGCAGGGAAGCTCACCCCCTCCATAGGCGCGATGAGCAGGTCGTAGAGGGCGCGGAGAGGCGGCCTGCCCAGGGTGCTCGACCGGCGCGGCAGCGAAGATACGGTCTCCTTGGTGGGTGACACAGTGTTGCTGAACAGGCTGGTCATGCTCTGACAGCTCCTGTGACAGAGGGTGACAGGGGGACACTGCTGGGACACAAAGCGCTGTCTCAGCATATGACATCGGTGTGCTGTAATATTTATACATTGACTTATCACAAGTATATTATGTATGGTGTTCCTGTTTACACATTTATTTAACATCAGGACTTTCCATGGGCTTGGGATGGACTGGCATCCTCTCCCTCCCCAACCCTGTACTGAATAAGCAATAGCAATATTGCAATATTTACAGTTCATAAGCACCCGCTATGAAGACTTGATTTACACTCGCACACACACACACACACACACACATATATATATGTGTGCGTGTGTGTGTGTAATATATAAAATATTATATATATAGAATACTGTGCACATGTGTTAGGTAGCCAAAGAACATTAGGTTTAAATGACCTTCATGTTGGTATAAAACTACAATATTAAGTCTGTCAAATATGTCAGCTTAGCCATTTCAAAACCTCTTCTAAAATCACCTCTGTATTTGCAGCAACCATCCAATACACCCATATATTTTTTGACTCAACCACTAGCACACCTCATATAGCTAATCTCACTGACACTTTTTTTACTAATTAAGTAAATTAATTAATTGAGCTGGTGGTGAAATTTAATAAATGCATTGAATGGCTGGGGTCCCCCTGAGGAGAGGTTTGAGAACTGAAGCGGTGTCATCTAGCCATCCAGTAAGACATCAGTAACTTTTTGGAGAACAGAAGAAATTCTTACTAGGTTTTGTTGTGTCACTATTTTCGTACGTTCTAATGCTAAATTGTGTTTTTTGGTCTGAGCAAATGTACACTTACTACCCAGAAAAATAGCTTTGAACATTTCTTTAGGCTTTAGACTTTTGCAGTATGTGTGTGTGTTGCCCGTCCCACCAGAGCTGCACAACCCAAAGCATAAATTACAGTCAAGTTTCATACTGGTTATAGATTAACAGGGGATTAAACTCATCTGGATGCAGTTTGTTTTCCACAGGTAAAGGCATCACCCTGCTGGTCACCACTGAATGGGCAGAATGGCTTCGGAAATGCTGCTGCACATAACCAAGTAACCACAAATGGAAGCAGAAGTAAATAACTGGCATGGACTGCATTTCTTAAATTTTTCTGCAGGAAACTTGACAACATGGTGGCGCAGCGGGAACCACTGGTGCCTCACGCCTGCAGGGTCGGGGTTTGAGTCCTGTCTCCTGTGTGTGTGCATTTTGCATCAAAAAACCTGCCATAATGGTTACACTGCCCTGCATGTGCAAAAGGTACATGCTGACATCTCCACAAGATGGCACCAGAGAGCTCTACAAGAACTGCTTAACCTGCTTTTTCAGGGCAGCCTCTGACCTCACAATTTATGCTTCCCACTGTGGGGCTGTTTTTTTTCCTGAATGGCCTATAATCAAACATTAAGGGACACAGAGGGTTTTACTCTATCGCCTCCCCACATACAAATTAAACCCATGTAAGTAGCTCCTGAAACAACGTTTCATGTTCACAACAACAAAGGTGCCTTGGAGCTTTTAACCAGTCTAAGAGGATTGAAATTCCACAGAAGCTGAGCTTCCATAAAATGTGTGTGGACTGAGAATGCCCCCATTTTAAGGGGAAACCTTCACAAGCGGCTTAAGGGCAAGGTTAAGGAAATGTGACATGTCTATCGGCACCCTGTGGCGAATCGTCCCGGGCGCTGAAAGTCCACACATGCCAGATGACCAGACAATTTCACACCTGGTTTCCTCGTCTGTGGGATGCGGGGGCCGCATGTTGCTACGGCGGTGGCAGAGAAGCCTGAGCTTTGTTTACAGACAGCCTGTATCTCTGTGGGCAGCCGCAGTGTCCATCTGCTCAGGCAGCTAGCAACCTCCCTTGCCCCCCTGCCCCGCCTCATCACAGCCCAGAGAGACTGGCTCTTGTCCAGCCCAAACTGCCAATCCGGGCCCTGGTTTTGGAATTGGCCTCCGAGGGACAACAAACGGGGCTCCCTCGGGCAGACGGCAGGAGATTGTGGGCAAGTTACGGTCAGCAAGGGGATTTGGGGATATTTTAATGTTAATGAAAACAGAGTGAAATCATGAGCAGCACAAGCTTGGACAGACGGCACGATTAGGTTCTCCTTAGCTGACAAACTGGACAGACAGATTTGCCAAGAGACGTTTAATGCACTGGGAGGCCAGTTACAGCACCTCCGATGATTATCATCGTAACACCCATCACATAAACACACTACTGTCTCTCTGTAAGCTGTGATGGGGCCAGAGCTCACACAGTAGAGAAAAAGATTGGCTCTCAAGCTCCAAAGGTCATCCGATATCTGACATGGCCCCAAGGACCAAAGGCAGCTCCCCTCCCCGGAGATGTGGCACGCCGTGACCCTGGGAGGGGGGTCCTGTTTCATTTGGGGATCCTGTGGGGGCCTTTCTTTGCGTAACGTGTGGCCTTGTTCACAAAATGAAAAAGAAGAATGTGAGAAGAAAATCTGAGGTAAATATGAAATAAATCCCTGAAATGGTGATATCACTGTGATGTGAAAATTAAAGGGGTTTTAAATGGCAGAGCACCCCCCCCATCCACCTGTCTCACAAATGGAGGGAGGGATTATTAGCCACAGACCTGTGGAGGTATTAAAAGGCTTTAGCATGCTCCAGAACTCAATTACGGCTCAGTTATTACATCAAAGCACAGCCTCATCGCAGTGCCGACGCTATGGGGGGGGGGGGGGGGGGTGGGGTCCTGTCAAATCAGACTACTGATGAGCCTTTGCATTGCAGCAGTGAGTGATAACATAGTCTATGGCTCAGTGCTTTAGGCTTCTGTGCTTCTGATCAGAAGGTCACTGGTTCGAATTCTGTGCTCACATCTTAGTTTGGCCCTTAAGCAAGGCCTTCAACCCCAGACATGCTTCAGGGGCACCAGAAAATGGCTGACCCTCTGCTAAGACACTAAACTTCATTCTGACCTCTATATGTGTCAGAAAGGATGCAAAGGATGGGATATACAAAGACGAAAGGATTCCAGTGTACCTGCACTCACTGCAATATGAGCCTGGCTACTTTTGCGAAGCTAGCAATCCAGATTGGGACTGAAGGAGCACAACTGGGACTGATCTCAGCTCTTTAGCTGATGAGATCAGAAAAATTGCAGTCAGGTGTCAGAGAGGTGAGTGTTTCCCAGGTCACACAGGAGGCAGCAGGCCTGGAAGGCTCACCTGTTAAAGAGGTTGTTCCTGGACACCATGCGCAGGAAGCCCGTCGGGTCTGTCACCGAGTTCAGCTTGTTGTTGAGCTCCTCAAACTGCTGGTCGAGAAGGTCTCCTGCCTCGCTCTCCGTCTCACTGTTGGAGCAACCCCTGGAGCAAGGAAGACCTCACATATCTCAGCATCTGTGCTTGCACCATGATTCCCTAACTACCAGTATTTTGGTGATAGATCATTTCAGCTTGGTTGAGTTATTAAGTCATGAGTGAATGGGTGAATAAATCAGATACCATGTAATAATGTAGGAGGTGCAGAGAAGAACAACAAAGACCATAAGAACATAAGAAATTTACAAACGAGAGGAGCTCAGAGTTGCTAAAATCTTACCTAGCTTTGATTTATAAGAAGCCACTAACAGGAAGACTGTTCCATACTCTACCTACACGCTGTGTAAAGAAGTGCTTCCACAAATCCAGTTTAAAATGTTTTCCTGATAATTTCCACCTATTGCCACAAGTTCTTGTATTTGAACTAATATTGAAGATACTATTTGGTTGAACAGCATCTAGACCTGTTAGAATCTTATATACCTAGATCATGTCCTCCTGTGCTTGATGCTGGACAAATTCAACTCAGCTAACCTTTCCTTAGAAGACAATCCTCTAAGGCCAGGAATCATTCTTGTAGCCCTACGTTGAACCCCTTTCTAAGGAGGCAATGTCCTTTTTAAGGTATGGTGACCAAATCTGCACACAATATTCTAGGTGGGGTCTTACCAAGGAATCGTATAATCTTAGCATCACATCTCTTGACTTAAACTCCACATACCTAGAGATGTAACCCAACATCCTATTGGCCTTTTCAATTGCTTCCCCACAGTGGCGAGAGTGGGACATGGAAACATCAAGATACACAACGAGATCTTTCTCATAATCAGCGACATTTATTTCAGTGGAACCCATAAAATGTCTGTACTTTATATTTCTGCTCCCCGCATGGATTTTCTTACATTTGCCTACATTAAATTTCATCTGCCAGGTATCAGCCGAATCACTAATTAAATCAAGATACCGCCGTAGCCTCTGTGGGCTATTTCAGTATCTGCTACACCACCTAACTTGGTGTCGTCTGCAAATTTAGCCAGTTTACTGTATATATTGTTGTCATTATCGTTAATGTAAATTAGGAATAGTGTTGGTCCTAAATTTGAACCCTGAGGTACCCCGCTATGAATGCAGGCCCACTGTGACATTGTGGCGCTAATAACTACTCACTGCTCACTGTCTGTTAAGCAGTTTTTAACCCAAGTTGGTACAGTTCCTAAAATCCCTGCTGCTATGAGCTTAAACAGGAGTCATTTGTGGGGGACAACATCAAAGACCTTCTGGAAATCTAAGTAGATTACATCGTAGGCCTTCTTGTGATCAATTTCTCTTATAGCTTCCTCAAACAGGATCTACCTTTCCTGAATCCATATTGGCTATCCTTCAGAATGTTATTTGATTCCACATAATCTACCATTTTTCACTTGGATTATAGCTTCCCTTACTTTTCCAGTTATGCAAGTTAAACTGACTGGCCTATAGTTTGCTGGATTACTTCTATCCCCATTTTTAGCATGCTTCCAATCAGAAGGTACCACACCAGCAGATAAGGATTTCTGAAATAGTAAAGTTAAAGGTCGGCAAATAATATCATCTCTTTTAAAACTATAGATAAGATGCCATCAGGGCCCTGCGATTTAGGCTTTGTAGCACATCAGCTTCAGTTATATATATATATTAGTCATAGACGACGACGCCGGATTAGTAATAAGGTTTGTTATATGTCTCCTCCCAAGTTTTTAATTTTAGTAGTAAACTGCTGGAAACATGCCTCTTCAACAGTTTTCTTATTTACCTCCATGCAGATTAGTTTCTAGTTTCAGTCTCATACCATTAACGTTAGCCTTCCTAACATTGCATATTTTTGTTTTGGAGTTTGCTCTACTCTAACAAAACTCTAACAATCAACACCAAACAATAAACACTACCAACAATGCCCAAAACAGTCCAGTACTCGTTCCCACTATGCACATTATATTGCATTTTCATCAACATGCACGTTCTGCGATTCGCTAGAACATCATACATTACATAGAAAGCAATGTATGATGTTCCCATTTTGAAAACAGACTGCTGCACGCATTTCTCTGTACTGCACACTCCCATTGATGACAGTGAAAAATGGATACAAACGCATTCAAAAGTGTTTGTATGCATTTTTTACTCTCTCTTTTTCTCCACAAGCACTAGGGAAAATCATGCACAATCTTAGAAATGGGTAATACAACGCAACATTAAAAACATATAAAGAGTGTGGACAAACGTGAGATGAAAACAGAAAAATGCAGGCAAAAAAAATGCAATACAACGACTTTTCCTTGCATTTTTTGGCTTCCCTAGTGTGAACATGGCCTAACAGGGGCAGTTGATGATAGATGAGTGAAAGAAATACTGTGTGAACAGCTCTCCGAAAGGAAGGTACCAGCTCCTGATGCAGCGTAAGGAGGCTAGGAACAGGGCTGCAGCCAGGGTGCGAACAATAGTGAGGTCTACGACCCGGGGGTGAGGGGGTTGGGGGGGTGGGTCTCATCAATCACATATTACATACAAGCGGCTTGTTTTCTGAGGAACAGGCAGTGTTAAATGACAGTTCCTATCAATTAGTTGATAGTTTAGGTTACAGCAAGCTATTTTGGAGCTATTGTAGCACCGGGCATCACAAGAGCAGCAAAGGATGAGGAGGCTTTATTTCCAGGACAGAACTCACTCTCTGTGATAGTCCTTAACAACACTATAACTGGCATCCAACGAGCACCGAACCCAAAGATACTGTAACAGCGAAACAGCGAACTGTAAGGTGCACAGGGTGAGAGATTTATACAAGCTAAGAACACGCGAGGATCGGACAGGGTACACACAAGACATGCAACAATATGGAAATACAACTATAATCATAACTACTTCAGCATCAACAAGGGCTGGTCCAGAAGGTCTGGGCTACAAGGGCTATTTACAGTGACATAGACGAGGCTATATGCACGTGCTCGCAAGGCATGCTGGGATGCACAGATCTCACCAGCCCTACAACATAAATGCGCCTTACTGAATCAATTTAGGTCTATATCATAAGAACATCACCAAGCATTAAAATATTATGGGTATGAAGCATGTGATTTAAGGATATTTGCAACCATACATAAACATAAAAATGAAAAAGAAATATTTGACATTAACACAGCATTACAAGCCAACATCAAATACACTTGTTTTGATATCATGCTGATACTATATGGTCTAGCTCTCTCTCTCTCTCACACGCACAGAATTTACACTTAAGAATCCACTTGGCCCATAGAGATTTTCAATTGCTGTTTTTTCTCAGGTGAATATTTAGCTTAAAATTTTATTTTTAGCTATTAAAAAAAAAAGTTACAGAGGTCCGGACCTCGGTGACTTCATATCTGACTACAGCTCCCCAGAAGTATCTATTCAAGACGAACTGACACGGACAAGATGGCACAGGGTGGTCAAGTTGTAATCCAACTGAGTGTGAGAGACCTACGAACAAACAGACGGACAATCGGGATCTTCCCAGTGTCTTTCACATGTAGCACATTTTTAATTAGCGCTGCTAAAAGAGGACAGTAGAATTTCTGCTAAGTGTGGGGAAAGAAGTAATTTTCATATCAATTCAGATAATATGTTTTGTAATATTTTGAGACTCGACCAAGGCAAGATCAAGACAAAATAAGCTCCAGACCAAGACAAGGCCGAAATCAGGTTGAGTGGTTTCGAGACCGACTGGACCTTGAGAACTACAACTCTCATGATCACTACTGTGAAGTGTTTCTAAAACCTCAAATTTTCCAATCTTATTCTGGTTATTAGTGAAAACAAGAATGAGAATAGGTTCTCATCTGGTAGGAGTTTTAATAACCTGCGTAAAATAGCAATCCTGTACTAATTCCATCATCTCAAGTTCATTTACAGTAGAGCCGGAGACTATATCCCAGGTCCCACTGTATCCCTGGTAAATTAAAATCACCCATTACTACCACATAATTTTTATTACTCATAATCTTGATATTGATGTACAACATCCTGCTTTCCTCTGCAACTACATTAGGTGCTCTATAACAAACAAACAAAGCCACATATAAGGTAGGAATCAGGGATTGTCAGCATGTCTGTGGCATGTTTTTACTAAACTATGCTAAACTAAGCCTCATCTTTAAACACCATGTCTTTAGTAAAAGTTTCATTTTGATTCAAATGTCCATCAGAAAGCACCAGGGCACTGAACCTGGTAGGTCATTAGGTCAGAAGAAGACCCGTCTCTTGCATCCTCTGCACAATCCTACATTTCCACAAAGATCCTGCCCTCATATCACAGTAAGTTACCATTAAATCTCATTTTAGAATAATTAACAATCCCAAAGTAACCACCAAATTTTAAAAAGATGAAAATAAATAAACTAAATGTTAAATGTTTTGCTTTTTTAAGAGGTGTTTTATGATACACAGGCACCCCACTATATCTGTTTTTCATTCCTGTTGAAATGTCCCCACAGTCAGTGAAATGTGTTATGTGTCATTACACTGGGGGACTTGTCATCGACACCCATTCTGCTGTAATTAACAGTCCCTAACCTCAAACCACCAAAAGCCAGGAATGGTTTGTTCCCCACAGGACACACGGACACACACACACACATACCAGCTGCAGTTTACTTTTCATACACAAATTTGAGGAGAACTGTGGAGAACGAAGAAGTCATCTTGCAGCAGGACTGGCTTGGACCACGGGGGCTGTACATACTGTCCTCCACCCTGCCAGCTCCCTTCCTTGGGAGGTCCCACTCCTGCCCAGTGCCTAGCCCACCCCTCTTTGCCATGAGGGTCTCCACAAGGCCTCTCGAGCTGTCCCAGATGTTCAGCAAGCCATGAAGGATGCCCAGTACCAGGGCCAGCAGTACCGGGCCAGTGGCAGGATGTCACGATCTCCCAGGGTGCCATTCACTGACCTGACGAGTATGCCCCCCCACACAGCATCAGGTGAAGGAGCTAAGCTTAGCCTGTAATCATTAACCTCCCCTAAAGATCCCTCCCTACTATTAACCCCCCCAGAAGACTGGCCTGGTGGCTCAGTGAGCAGCACTGCAGTCTCACACTGGGTTCAAATGCCCTCCCACCTCTCTTTGTGGGGTGTGCTGGCTCCCCCCGTGTTTGTACAGGTTTCCTCTGTCTACATCAGTGTTCTTCTGCTGTCCAAAATCATGCAGCTGGGTAACACAGCACCTCAGCTACCCATGATGTGAATGTGCCCTGCATCCCGACCCCAGAGGTGACACAGACACCTAGATCCCGCAGCTTCCTGGGAGAGACCACTGTACTGAATGAGAATGGTCTGCCTGGGCGGGTCGATGAGCTACACATACGTTTGCTCATGCACACTCGTTGATATATTGTCTGTTTTTCCATAATTCTCTGTATATTTTTGAAGGGATTTGCAATCAGCAATGCCAAACCCTGCTCCTTGGACACTCTCTCTGCCTCTTTCAGCCACCATGCCCCCTGTAAGGAAAGCACACAGACCGACCCGCTGCCAGAGGGAGCCGGCGTGTTGGGGTGCCAGAGGGAGCCGGCGTGTTGGGGTGCCAGAGGGAACCGGAGTGTTGGGGTGCCAGAGGTAATCGGCGTGTTGGAGTGCCAGAGGGAGCCGGCGTGTTGGGGTACCAGAGGGAACCGGAGTGTTGGGGTGCCAGAGGTAATCGGCGTGTTGGAGTGCCAGAGGGAGCCGGTGTGTTGAGGTGCCAGAGGGAGCCGGATTGTGGGGGGGCTAGAGGTAATCAGCGTGTTAAGAACATAAGAACATAAGAAATTTACAAACGAGAGGAGGCCATTCGGCCCATCAAGCTCATTTGGGGAGAACTT
>JAODJU010000040.1:35215471-35226224 GCA_026776725.1 Gnathonemus echidnorhynchus
CTTCTTGTTTTATCCTGTTCATTTTGTGTTTAAATGCTAAAAAAAAAAAAAAAAACATATTTAGGTGTAATTTTGGGGAGCTGGGAACCAATTAATTGGTTTTCCATTATTTCTTATGGGAAAAATTCGATCAGAACTCGAACGTTTTAGGATTCGATCCGGAGTCCGGAACAGATTAAGTTCGAGAACTGAGGTACCACTGTACTTAAATTTATAAATCACTGTTTAACTGTACATTTACCCTTTTTAGCAGACATTTGTATCCAAAGCAACAGAAAATGAGAAAGCAGGGTCAGACAGGGCCGGGAGCAATCAGGTAGTAAGGGCCCTGCTCAAGGGTCCACTCTGCCAACGCCAGGATTCGAACCCATGACCTTCTGATCACAGACGCAGCACCTTTGTTTCATAAGTCACACCCTGCTAGATGGCGCCAGCGTGCATGAATCCCCTATGTCCTGTGGTCACATGGGCTTTGGGGGATTATGCGCCTGGCTTTCATGTTGTCACAGATGTGGAGCTCTACCTGATGCATGTTTCCAATTTTTCTAACAAGCTGTTCCAAGTTCCACCTAAAGCCCGAACCATGTTGGAGCAGCGCAGTGTGCAAGTCCCTCTCCTTTCATATTTAAACCGGCTGCATAATTACTGGGGGGCAAGTGGATGGGCTGGGGGTGCCACTGGTGATTTACTATAATGGACTTTCTACTCTCTATGCTAGTCTGCTACATGTGGTTATGCATATATTAAATTGTGGGGGCCAAATGTTCCCACAATGTGATAAAAACTTTTATTCTGACATTGTGGGGACCACAATGGGCTGGATAGGGGTTAAGGGTGTCATTGTTGGGATTAGACTTTTCCCCATAGAAATGAATGGAGAGTCCTCACAAAGATATAATTACAAACCTCTCTCTCTCTCCCTCTCTGTGTGTGCGCGTGCACGCATGTGTGTGTGTGTGTGTGTGTGTGTGTGTGTGCGTGTGTGTGTGTCTTTGCGGTGACACCAGCCAGCCGCTCACATCCCAAGCGGATGTGAATCTTGCAGTGCAGACGGAAAGCCGCCGCAGACGCTGAGGTCCCTAACACCTCCTGACTGTGAAAGAGCAGTTAAGCAGGTGTGAAAAAACAGAGAATGAAGCAGCTGCAATTTCTGGGGATTTAGGACATAACTGCTAATTACTGACAGCAAGGCTGCCACCTTCTTACAGAAGAGGAAGAGTTCTGACTTTCATAACAGTTCTTTTTTTACCAAATGCTGCCTGTAAAGTTTTACAAACTTTGTTCATTAGGTGAATATTTTACTGCATCATTTCAGTCCACAGCCTTCAGTAGATGCTGCCGGAGGTCATTTACTCTGACTAACACCACTGGTCACACATGGTTTAAGCAGCCATTTCACCTATCATTCACAATAGACATAGTGCCCATTAAACACTAAACACCTCATGCGCAACTCCACTGTCCATCCATCCATTTTCTGTAACCACTTGTCCTGTTCAGGGTCACAGGGGGTCCACAGCCTATCGGCAGAAGGCAGGGAACGACCCAGGACAGGTGGCTATCTCCAACTAACCTCAGCAGAGTTACCCAGAGTTACCACAGAACCCAAAGGAAACCTCACAACATGGAGAGACCATGCAAACTCCACACAGATGGAGGCATGGCAGAGACTCGAACCCTGGCCCCAGAGATGTGAGGCAACAGTGCTAAGCACCATGCCACCTTAGCACAGCTCCTATGTTCAGTAATGAGTTTTAAAAAAATTGGGCAATGAAAAATAATAATGTAGAAGAAATGCACTGGAATTTAAAAAATATATTTTTAACTATTAATTGTATCATGTGGAAGCATATTTCCCACATGTATGTTGAAAAATACATTATTATTATATATATAAATTATTATTAACTATAATAACTTAATCTGGTAACCCTGAGGAACAGACCCTCTCCCAGCACCAGTGCCTGTCACCTGCCCAGTCCCCCTCCCTGCAGTGCCCCCCATGCCTGCATCTCACCTGCCCCTGGAGCCAGCAGCCAGCTGTACAGGTATCCGGCAGCCAGGGAGAAGTAGAGTACCAGAGCTCGCTGGCTGCTCACTGCGTCCAGCACATGCTCCACCGTCACAGGGCTGTATGGGTCCGAGTCCTGATGCCCCGTCTGCCGCTCCACCAGCAAGTCGGCAAAGGCCCGGGTTCGACCGCGCTCCGCCACCGCTAGGGCCTCATCGTGGTGGCCTGTGTGGGGATACAGCCATACACTGACATGAAATCAAGACCGTGACATAGTAAAAAGGTCATGTGACATGCTGCACTGCCGCCATATTCAAAATAAATTGAATGAAATGCAAACATTTTTTTCTTTTACTGTAATCTACATTCAGTTACGTCATCTTCCCCAGTTTCCCATCTTTATGCTTTTTTCATAAATTCCCTTTCCAGATGTTACTAACACTAATATCCTTTCTGTAATAAGCTGTAAATGCATAAATGTGCAGGCTGAGCAGGGTGCGTACCAAGGCTGACGAGGACCCGCTGGAGAGCCTGGTAGGATGAGGTCTGCAGGTCAAATAGGGACAACTTGTAGTCTGTGCTGTGCTGGGCCTCGTGCCGGATGGTCTCGAAAAGCGCTGACGCCCGGTACAGCTGTGAGGAGCAGAGAAAGCAGGATAAGCAGCAGCCGCAGGCAGCCGCAGGCTCCGTGACACACGCGGATTGAGAAGCTTAGACACAGAGGGTTCCATCCAAGTTTTAGAAAACACATGTGATTCAAAGATGTGTCTGTGTTTCCTTCTTCTACACATAAAAACTTTTGCCAACTGTATATGGTTATTGCCCAACAAACACCTAACCTAATAATACAGTGTAGAAGTTCACTGTATGGCCACTGTGGAAGAAAGTGTCATGTCCATATTTGACCACTGGGTGGCAGCAGTCCCTTCACAGTGGGGTGCCCTCATTGCCATGGCAAGGAATCAGGCGCTGCTGACTGTTTAACGTTGCTGGCTGTCACGCCTCTCATCTGTTTTGCACCAGGATGGGAGAAGAGACAAAGCTCTTATACAACTGGGTGAGTAAGAAAAGACCTTTGCTTAGCCAGAGTTTTGTTCTCAGATTTAAGGGCTAAGTTGTAAGCTGGACAAACAACAACAAAGGCAAATTCAAAGCGAAGGAGACTCTGGAATAAATGAGCTGATGAGCTGTCCTTACCAACACTACTGGGAACACAGAACCAATGCTGACATCATTTAAACAACCAGGCTGTAATCTCCACCGTACCAGGAAAGACATTAAAGGGTACCAGAGCAGTAATGGGGGGGTGAGAATGGTGTAAGTAGCCTGAGACCATGAGACCCTGGCCTCTTATAGGCAGCAAATCATTTTGCTTGGAATGTGTCAGCCTTCTGATGTCAAACTCTAATGCATAGGGAGTATCACTGCTGTTACTCAGAGGGAACATGAGTATTATTTTAGGATACTGCGAGTATCACTGCTGTTACTGTGGGGGACTGTAAGTATTATTGTAGGAGACAGTGAGTTTCTCTCCTGTTACGGTAGGGGATTGTAAGTATCACTGCTGTTACTGTAGAGGATTGTGAGTATTATTGCAGGGAATTGTGAGTATCACTGTTGTTACTGTAGCAGACTGTAAGTGTTATTGTAGGGGACTGTGAGTATCTTTCCTGTTACTATAGGGGACTGAGAGTATCAATGCTGTTACTGTAGGGGACTATGAATATTATTATAGGGGATGGTGAATATTGCTGCTGTTATTGTAGTGCAGTGGTATCCAAACTGTGAAGGAATTGCAAGAGGGCACAGGTGAGAGAGAAAAACAGAACTGTGGGGGGCAGATCTATTTTGAAACTCCACCATTCAGAACTAATAAAAAAATAATGTGAACACATTACATGCCTGTAGACATGACATGATGCTAACAAATTTAAATAATTAATGTGAGATATTGAATACATTGAACTGTTATGACTAGTAACGAAACAAAAGTTTACGAAGTTGCTCAGTTAATGCTGACATACATAGAGGAACCATATAGAGACATTTCTAGCTGCTAGTAGTAGCAGAAGAAGTTATGCTAAAGCAACACCTAAAATGAGTAGCAGTAAATACAGTAAATATAACATTACATATCTGGAATACAGTGTTTTGTGGGTGGAGAGGGATCAAAATAAATATATGAGCCCTAGGGAGGTCACTTCATTTGTCCACACACCCATTATTATTAATTTAATTATTTTTTAACGTCTGACATAATACGTCACCTGGAAAAAGCCCAGTACTAGCTGAAAGGAGCCATATCGCCACCTATTTTAGCAGAGTCAGACATACTTCGGTTAATAAATTAATTCCCCTCCCGTGCATTGATACTGGGACAAGGACAGTAGTCTGATTAAGTGGCGTAGTCAAGCTATAACCGTACCTTAAGTAAGCTGTGCATGTAAACGTACTGTGTGAGTACTATTGTAGGGGACAGTGAGTATCACTACTGTTATAGTAAGGGACTGTGAGTTTTGTTGTTGTTACTGTAGGACACTGTAAGTATAACTGCTGTTACTATAGAGGATTATGAGTACTATTGTTGTTGGTGTAGGGGGGCTGTGAGTATATCTGCTGTTACTGTAACGGACTGTTTGTTTTGTTGTTGTCACTGTAGGAGGCTGTACGTATAGCTGCTATTACTCTAGAGGACTGTGAGTATTATTGCGGTTACTGTATGGGAGTGTGGGTACTATTTCTGCAGTTGAGATGAGTGTGAATCACTGTCACTACAGAGGATTGTGAGTTCTGTTGCTCAAAACGATCCCCAGACTGTGGAGATCAGCCAGGGAAATACCTGCCTGGTGCGGATGTGGAAATTGCCACCATTAGCAGAAGACAAGGAAATCCAGCTTTTTCATCTCTTATGCTTTGTGATCACTCACAGAGTGGAAGAAAGAAGACTAAAGCACGGCCCCCCCGCCCCCCAGCACCAGAGGGAGATGAAGTTGTTTTGCTCCTTTTGTCTCTAAATGGCAGGCCTTTCAAACAGTTAATCAGGGGCTGAGAAAAGCGGAATCTGGATATCAGCTCGTCACGTCAATTCCTGTCTGGTGTCTAGCGTGATTTTGTCTAGACTCATGCTCCCTCTCCCCAGACACGCTGCTCACATGTAAGTGCGAGCACACACCTCTGAGGTATGCTTTCACCAGGCCCAATGACACTGACATGAGGTCAGTGTGCCAGCAGCCTTCCAAGAATGTTGCAGGGGAACAGTGGGAAGTTCACCCAGAATCTCTGGTGGCTCAGTTTCTCCCTGGGTGGAATACGGGACGAAAGCAATTGCAGGACCATAACCGAAACCCCCTCAAGAATCTCACAGACCAGGGGCCCTGTCATTCCCCTGGTCAAGCAGAAGGCAACTTACAGCCAATCCACAACAATTAACCCAAACACCCCCTCAACAGCACTTCACTCCCAGTGCAAACACTGATAGATTATAACACTCCTTTGACTGCTAGATGCTTCTGTAATGCTGACAATGCAGCAACTATTAACTGGAAACGGTTCATTTAACAAACAAACTGAATGCGAGTTCTGTGGGTTATTAAGAGTGCAGATGATTTGTTCTACTATAGTTATTAATTATAATATGGTAAACTGGGTACACACTCATGGTAACAAAAGTAATTACACTTACAATTTACATCCGATGTAAGCATCACCAGTTCTTTTTTATGCCAGGCTTAAAACCAAAACCCCAGGCAGGACAACATAATTCCATGTCTAAGACATTAGCAGTAATACTATTTACGCTCATCATAATTACACAGTGGCACAGCCTGATACAGATGGAGGAGGGCCCTGCCAAGCCTGGAACCAAAACTCACAGTTGCAGCACTGTGGGGTCCAGAAGACACATCCTCTACCGTCTGCACCCCCCCCCCCCCCCCCCCCCCCCCCCCCCCAACTCCCCTTTCATTATTTACACTGTTACCCTCTTACTGCATGTCCCCTTCCCTCTCTTGCCATGCTAACATGCAGAGGAAGTTGTATCAATCACAGCCCGGATGTAGCCATGAGGATGTTAGAGGGTACTGTGAGCACTGGAGGGCGCCAGTGGGTACCAACAGCAGACACAGGCCTTGTTTTCCAGCAGCCATACACATACCTGGTGCTGGGCCTCCTCCAGGTTGTTGCTGGCCCACAGGGAAAGTCCCAAACGGTGCCGGATCTTGGCCTCGTCCTCCCGCCTCCCCAGCTGCTCTGCCAAGCGCAGACCTGGGGATGGGGGGGGGAGGGGTGAGCAATAGTGATGAAGCACATGCACCTGTCCAGGAATCACCCGTGGCAACATTATCCCACACAGGTACCAGCCCTACACCCCATGATGCAATACGGAACTGTCAAAGGATTCCAGAGTAAGCAACTTATAGTCAAATATACAGAAGCAAACATGAATGAACACATTACAGATACAAGTGTAGAAACAGTACCAATAGGGACTGCTTTTCCTAAACGATATGACATACTTATTCACCACACTGCATACATTTATTACCTCCCTTAGAGTTACTTATAAAGCTGGGCACTATTTGATTGAATCTGAAGCACACGCCATGAGGAAATGGGGTCCAGACGACCCGCGTGGCTGTCTCTGCGGGCAGGGAATGGCCAAACGCACGCCTGTCCTACAAAGTCACCTGGGAAGAGTAGAGGTGTAATTGGGGTGTCCTGCCTCAGCACGGCCCCCAGGGAGGGAGTGTTCCTTCACCTTTTTTTCTCGCACACTCCTATCCGCACAACCCCCCCCCTCCCCAAGCAGCCCCCCAGGCAGAGTGGAGAGTCCTCTTCAAAGCTCCTAATGCTCCTCGGTTTCCTCCCGCATCTTCTCTGCATTCCCACGCCCCCGGGAGTCTGCCTGCCCTGCAGCTTTGAAGCCTGCCACACTGTCTGCCTCACTCCCTCGCTCTCTCTCTCCCTTGCCTGGTCCCCTCTGCTGCCCCCCCTCTGCCTTCTTCATCTGGGCTGGATGGGAGGCTCTGCTGGGCCACAGCGCCACTCTGGACTCATTAGACACAGGCCCTGAGAAAATCTGCAAATGATCCTTCATTCAATTCCGCTCTCCTCCTGCTCCTGTTCGATACGCACACATACATACACACACACAGACACACACAGACACTCACAAATGTAGGGATACCTATCTAAATGGGGACCTTCCATTCATTTCTATGGGAAAAACACTAATCGCAATCACAACACCCTTAACCCCTATCCAGCCCTAACCCTAACCAAAAGTAATCAAACAAAATACAAGATTTGGCATTTTACTTTTTTGATTGGATTTGCAGATTTTTGTAAAATTGAGGTTATCCAAATGGGGAGCTGAAAAAATGTCCCCAAAAGTTTTACCACACTTTGGGGACATTTTGGTCCCCAAATGTGATCTATGCAAACCCACACACACACAGACACACACACAGAAATAAGAGGTTCACCATGGTTCCCTGGGCCAATCGGAACGACATCTAATTATGGGACCCATGGAAGCGAGCGACCGGGAAGAAAAGGGAAGGAAAGACAGCGCGACACATGCAAAGGAAGCAGCCAGAGACCCCCTGACAGACACGGCAACTTTACCAATTAACCACGTCCCAATTAAACTCAGAGGCGGCTCAGAGAGGGAGGGAGACGAGGACACAGAGTGTAAAGTGGGGAGGGGGCACACTTCACATGTTTCTACATTTAGGTCACTCAGAAAGAATTAATTGGCTGTCAGGAAGCGGGTGGAGAGTGCTGGGGGTGGCCTTTATCTAGCAGCCTCAGCATCCAATACGTATTAGAAGATGGGAAAACATAAGGTCACGGCTCTGATTGGGTCAGCTAGTGACAGGGGGCGGAGCTTTGCCGTCTATCATCAGTTTATGGCCACACCCCATCATCTGGACAACCGGTGTCACCCGCCGTGACATCAGAGACCGGTGACCTGGAGATAGCCACTTGTCGTCACAAAGCCACAGACACTCGTCCCCGGAATAAAACGTGCATGTACCATATGACACTCCTCCCTGTGCTATATTTGGGAGATACAGGAACGCTAGTGTTGGCCCAGTTAGGCATCTGGTAAACACATACAAAATGATGACATTAATAATCATGACTCAAGTTTGTGCCAGATGGAACCAGGAACAAATTAATCCTTTTAAAACAATCCCAGATATTCACCATAACGAAGCGCTTTTTTTTTAACCTGTGTGGATCATTCTGGCTGAGGGCTTAAGGAGGGATTATTTAGGGCTCCTGCTTTGGTCAATTCCAAGGCCAAGTGCAAGGAGAGACAGAACAAAGTGGAGAACAGTGATCTTGTGACTCACTGCTGCTAGTGGAACATAACAGGACTGGTATTGTTCAGACTGGGTTAAACGCTATCAGGAAGCTAGCATGCACTCACCCTCCTGCAGGTACATGACAGCCTGCGAGTAGTTCTGCAGGGCGTGGTGGGTGCGGCCCAGGCTGCTGTAGGCCACCGTCTTGGCCGCCAGGTCGTTGGTCTGCGCGGCGATGCTCAAGTGTTGCTCCTGGAAGACCACGGCGCGCTCGTAGTTGCCCAGCGACTCGTAGGTG
The DNA here is from genome assembly GCA_026776725.1 of Gnathonemus echidnorhynchus. Classification (NCBI taxonomy): domain Eukaryota; kingdom Metazoa; phylum Chordata; class Actinopteri; order Osteoglossiformes; family Mormyridae; genus Gnathonemus; species Gnathonemus echidnorhynchus. The sequence goes on from JAODJU010000040.1 coordinate 35,224,092, forward strand.
AGGCCCAGGTTGCCGTAGGCACGGCCCTGGCCGCTGGCGCTGCCTGTCTCCTCGGCGATCTCCAGGTGGTGCTGGTGGCAGCGCAGGGCGGCTTCGTGCTCGCCCATTAACTGATGCACGGCTCCCAGGCCGCTGCTGGCCTCGCCCTCCAGCGCGCGGTCCCCCGTGTCACGCGCGATACCCAGCTGCCGCTCCAGGCAGGACAGCGCCTGCTCATAGTTGCCCAGCTGGCTGTGCAGGCTGCCCAGCTCCCCGTAGGCCTGGGCCTTGCCCGCACACTCACCCAGCTCGTGGGCCACCACCAGGCGCTTCTCAAAGCACACCAGCGCCTGCTGCAGGTTTCCCATAGCCCTGTGGAGGGTGATACGGGGAAAGCTGTCAGCCATCTTCACTGCCCCCTAGAGGTGAGCAATGACCTACAAAGGCAGTGGAATCTGCGATTTTAATGACTTTTCATCATTACTTCGTTATTTATTTCACAGGATGCAAATACTCATCATATTTATAGGAAAAACATACAACCTGTGCGTGTAAAGAAAAAGTCATCTAAACCTGCAAATGCTAGGTAATATTTTTTTCCCAGGCAAAGACTAATAGATAATATTAGATGGATAGATTAAAAGATGGACTGAGTGGGACCCAGTTTAATACGGCCTGGCTGTAACGGAATGTAACAACAAACAAAAACAATGAATAACAACATTTTACAGGACACTCATATACCTACAAAATACATGGCAATATAGGGTATATATTCACGGGGGGGAGTACCAGAGTGTATATATACACAGGAGATGGGGTCAGTACCCAGGTATATATACACAGGAGGGGGGTCAGTACCAGGGAATATATACACTGGGGGGTGGTCTGTACCAGGGTATATATACACTGGAACAGGGGGCCAGTACCAGGGTATATGTACACAGGATGGGGGTCAGTATGAAGGTATATACACATGGGGGGAGATTAGTACCACAGTATATACACAGCAGCCCTGGCACTGGCCATTCACACAGCACAGTCACGCCGTCTAAGATTAGACACTCCATGCTATTTTGGGAAACACATAGCTGCAGCTCACGCAACATACCAGCATCGTTCAGTGTGGTTTATAGCTACATTACAATTGAGGTTTCTTCTCTTATACAGCCACCCCATGTGTCACCTCAGCACACGAGGGAGCCTGTGAGGTGCAGCTCCGGCAGCAGGGGGCGGCGTGAATGCCCTTCGGTTCCAAATTAATGAATAGATTTTAACTTGCCACTTTAAGTATCTGCAATGTTTATTTTTCTTCTTTGGCAGCGCTGACTGTTACGGGGGGGGGCAAGTAGCTGACTAGAGTAATTTAGTATCCTGCTGTGTGCTGGCAGGACGGGGCGGGGGGTTCACCTTGACGGATGGCACTTGGAAGAACCCCCTCCTCCTAGGCTGACAGTTCAGCCCCGTTCGCCATCCCTAGGCTTGTGGGGGGGGGCACAGATAGTCAGGGGTGCAACACAAGGGCTAATTAAGCCTGTTAATGCACACAGACCCGGACGTGCGGAATGCAGCCACTGGATTATTTAGAATGTCCTTACACACTGCCCCCCACCCCCCGTTGCTGTGCGTAACTCTGCCATCACTCTCTTAATGACATTAGCAGCTCGCACATGTTTGGGGGGGTAGACTGTAAGATAAATCCCAGCGGCCAGCTCATGACCACAAGCTCAGCCGATTAGCAGCTGAGCATCACATTTTCAGCAAACATGGTTTTGATTAGATGTTGTTAGGGGTGTAACGCTATATCGCAGTACGATATTTCACGATGCTAAAATGTTATGATATGTATCGTAGAGTGTTGGCGATACATTTACAATATGACGGCAGTTTAACCCTTTAAACCCTATAATTCTAAACAGGTCGCCTGGACATATTTAGTTGTTATAGCTGTAAAAGTGTCATAAAACTTGCTGTGAGTATGTGCCTTTGTCCCATTTTTTCACCTAAAATGTCCGATAAAATCACTCACTCACTTTCTCCTCCAGCAACCAACATTCAGATTCCCGGGGCTGCAGTCAAGCCGTGCGGTGGACTACCGTAATGACACTAATATCACTGTAAAGCGCAGCTTCTCTGCTTTCAGAAACCGTTGGA
>JAODJU010000040.1:35226324-35238249 GCA_026776725.1 Gnathonemus echidnorhynchus
GTTAATGTTTTTGAAATAAATCTATTTGAATTTCAGTTTCATTTTTAAATTTTGTTCAAAATATCGTGATACATATCATATCGTGAACCCAGTATCGAGATATGTACCGTATTGTGACCTGGGCATATCGTTACACCCCTAGATGTTGTGGGTTTTGTTTTGGTTTAGGGGCAACATGGTGGCTCAGGGTGGGGGTCTGATTCCGAACCCCCACAGATTATCAATCACCCAGGATGCAGATTCACAATCACTCTGGACTCACCTGTGGCCGTTCCCTAGGCCCCTGTAGGCCTTCTCCTGGTCCTGCATGCGGTTCAGGCTCTGGGCTACAGAGAGGTATTGGTCGTAGTACTTGATGGCCTCCTCGTAGTCACCCAGTGCCTCGTAGCAGTCACCCAGGTTGCCGTGAGCTCGGCCCCGGTCCAGCAGGGCCTCATTGCCGCTGAGCTGTTGTAACACAGCCAGTTGCTGCTCGAAGTAGCCAATGGCCTCCTCCATCACATTCATGTTCATCTTGGTGATGCCCATGTTGCCGTAGACCTGCGCCTCTGTGCTGGGCTCCTTCAGCTTCTGGGCCAACTCCAACTGCTCCTCATAGCACTTGAAGGCCATGGTATACTTGCCCAGGGCCATGTAGACAGCCGCCAGGTGCCCGTGGGCCTTGCACTCACCCAGGGCATCCGCCAGCTCCTGGTACACCTCCAGCTCCTGGGTGTGGTAGCCCAGGGCCTTGTCGTACTTCTGCATCATGCGGTATGCGGCACCAAGGGCTGCGTAGGCGGCTGCCTCCATCTTCCGCTCGCCGGCCTGGTGGGCCAGGGCTAGCTGCTGCTCATAAAATGGCACGGCACCAACCAGGTCCTTCCTGCACACAAAGATGTCCCCAAGGTTGCCCAGTGCCCGAAACCGCGCCTGCAAGTTGTTGAGGGACTGGGCCAGCGACAGCAAGTATTTCTGGCACTCCTCTGCCTTGCTGAAGTCACCCAGTGCCTTGAAGGCCAGCCCCAGATTGCAGTAGGCCTTGGCCTGACTCAGCTTGTCATGCAGGTCCTTAGCCAAAGCTAAGTCTTGCTCGTAATACTTCACAGCCTCCTGGAAGTTGCCCAGGCAGTAGTGGGCATAGCCCAAGTTGTGGCACACCTTGCCCTCATTCTCCATGTCTTGGAGGTCTGGGGAGAGCCGCAGGTACTGCTCATAGTAGGGCACAGCCTGGGGGAATTCACCACGGGAGCAGTGGAAGTTCCCCAGGTTGCTCAGGGCCCGGGCTTCACTCTGAACATCCCGCAGCTCACGGGCAATGTTCAGGTGGTTCTGGTAGTGCTGCAGGGCACGGTCATGGGCGCCCAGGGCCTGGTAGGCCACAGCCAGGTTCCCGTGGGTGGAGGCCTGTGAGGCACGGTCATTGACCTCCATGGAGATCTGCAGCTCCTGCCGATGGTAGCGCACGGCCTGGTCAAAAATGCCCAGTGCATTGTAGGCATTGCCCATGTTTCCATAGGCGCGACCCTGGGCGGCATAGTCACTCAGCTCCTGGGCAATAGAGAGATGGGTCTTGTGAAGTTTCAGTGCAGTCTCGTAATCCCCCTTCATCTGATGGATGATGCCTGCGGGGGAGGAGGGGGGGACACAATGAACATCCACACTCATTCTCTGGAGAATTTTCACAGAAAAAGACAGTTGACTTCTGTTCCCTCATTACCTGAGTAACAATTATAGAAAAAAGCCACTGGGTAACTGTCACTTATAAGAAATCTGGGGTCTTGAAGCATTCCACTGGAGCATAATTATAAAAAAGGCAAGAATAATAGTAACTGACATGCAATTGACTAGCGAAAACAAGTCACGTCTGCAGAGAGCCTGATACTCCAACCGGCGATGGAGACTAAATTAAAGGGTTTCATTATGGCAAATCCCAAGGAATAAAGTGGTGGGTTTATTGGAACACATTGTATAGATATGGATGCAGTAACATGACTGCAGAAATAGGAATAAAAACAGTGGGATACTGTAATAAATCTAAGAGTCCTATGTTTTCAGTTAGAAACAAGAAAAACGTCTGGGTGGGGGACTCCCCTGTAGGACTGTACCCCCGTAGGACTGTAGCCCTGTAGGACTGTACCCCCCCCCGAACTGTACCCCTGTAGGGCTGTACCCCTGTAGGACTGTAGCCCTGTAGGACTGTACCCCCGTAGGACTGTAGCCCTGTAGGACTGTACCCCCGTAGGACTGTAGCCCTGTAGGGCTGTACCCCCATAGGATTGTAGCCCTGTAGGACTGTACCCCCGTAGGACTGTACCCCTGTAGGACTGTACCCCCGTAGGACTGTACCCCCGTAGGACTGTACCCCCGTAGAACTGTACCCCCGTAGGACTGTACCCCCGTAGCTGTTCTCTTGCCCCTCCTGGGCTGGGTGTTCGAACGGCACCTCCATTGTTTACCTGGAACTTGTATGCTCTGCAGTTTCATGCTCGATACAGACATACATATATGTCTAAAGAGATGTACATTTGAGAGCACAGGGCCAATCCCTGGAGTACCTGGGGGTCAAGGGCCTTACACAGGGACCCAATAATAAAATCACTCTGCTGATCACGTGATTTAAACCAGCAACCTTCCAATCACGGACTCAGTGTCCAAATCCAGTGAACCACACACCTGCTTTACCAGGATGGCACTGCAGCAAAAATGGCTCCATGTGAAGATTTATAAAATCTTTATCAAAACATAATACCTTGAAGACAATACGAAGCAGACAGATGACATTAAACAGATAATAAAATGTTGCATTTGCACAAATACACTGAAATTCTTTAGTTTTCATAAATCCCATCTTCCTTCTTCTAAAACACAGACATACATACATATTTACACAGGTGAGACAAGTTTGGTGTGTGAGCACAGGGTCACCCATTTATCCAGTGGTCCTGGAGTATTTCAGGGGGTTAAGGGCCTTGCTGAAGGATATGTGACTATGCTGCCAAGGATGGGATTCTCACGCTTCGTGAGCCACACATCACACCCGCGTAACATCAAACTGGCTCTATGCACAGTGCAGTGCGTCAGAATAGAAAACATGATGCTAATTTAGAGACACAAATGCACCTAAGTGTATGATCTTGGAGTAACTGTAGGAGGAAACCTGCATGAACACAGGGAGAACATGCAAATCCCACATAGACAGACAGGAAGTCTGCGGGTGCAGGAGCAATCAGACTGTGCACTTGTTGACCATTTCTCAGTCGATGCCTCAATGGGTTATCAGAACCAACCAAGAATACTTCTGTAAACACAAATAGCAGCAGGAAGGCACAAACAAAAGAAAAAAGTAGCGAAGGATCAAACACTGAGACTGTTAATAAATACACCACCGGCTGCTCGCAGCACCGTTCTCCTGCAGAACGCGCTCCACATCTAGAAAGACAGCAGGGAGAAATGCAGCCTTTTAAAATGTTTTTTCCAGAGACCCGAGTCGAGGTTCCTTTTGTGCTGTCACGCGGTGGGCTGCTAATACATAATTACAGGGCTGATATGAAAATGGGTCCAGACCCCCTCTGCAGGGGAAGCAGGGGCTGGAAACTGCTGGTGAAGGAGCCGGTGGTTTGAGACCCGGCGGAAAACACTCCAGCGAATGAAAGCGGTACGCCATCTAATACGACTCCCTGCAATTTGGCCCTTCCGTCCCAGCGCCGGGCTCAGATCTCCCCCGTCTCAGGCGGGCCGCCTGCCAAGCGAGGGCGACCCAGGACGGCGTGGGGCGTGTGGAGAACGGGTCAGCTGGGGGGTGCTTCTTCAGCTTTTTTAATCAAGTCGAGTGCCACATAGTCTGGCAGCAATGACACAGGAGGAGAATTATGGGTAAAAGGGGGGTTCAGAGTTTCGGGTTTGCCCAGGGGGCGGGGCCTCATTTGCTATAAAAGGCTGTGGTATCTATTGGACATAGCTGGGTGGGGCCAGGGTGTACAGAGGCATAGGATTGATTCGTTGTTGGTGGGAGGGGAGACACTACAGTCCAATCAGCAGAAGGGTGTATTCTATGGGTTGGTTGTGGAAAAGGGAGGAGGGAAACTGACATCAAAAATGAGGAGATGAGGATTACGAGCATTGTGTGATGTACACTGGAGCCTCTGCATGCTATTTTTAGAGATTACTGTCATACCATGCAGAACCCCTGGGGGGCGCCATTAAATGTACGGCAGAAACTACACAAAAAAGACGCCGTCCTCAACAGATTTATTTCCTCTGGTGACTCCACGACACATTTCAGTGGTCTGGAAGATAAACTCACAATAACGAGGGGAGCTTTTATTTTTTTGTACTTGATCCCGTGAGAAGGAGGCTTGTATAGCTGTGGGAAGGCGGGTTTTTTGCTCTTGGGGAATCTTCAACGGCAGCCTGCCAGGGACACTCTTTATGACAGCAATTCTCATTTATCAACCTTGTTAAATGGACAGAATGTGACATAACTGGAATTGTACTAGTGGTGACTGAAGACAGGAAGCACACACTCGGCTACAGTACAGCCCCCCCCCACCAGATGTAAGCCTGCAGCCTTTTATTCTCAAGCCCCCTCACCCAACCCTAAGGTGTTCACTCAGCTTGTTACTCCCTACTTCTCCATCCTCGGACAGCAGCTGAGAGGGAGACATTTAATTTCTGCGAGGTGCTGTCTCCATGCTGAGAGATGACATTTTGGGGTCAGGGGTCAAGGAATGGAATGCAGGATGAAAGAGCGAGGAATCCCTGGGGGGTATTAATACACCTGTGACCTCAGGGGTCAAGGATCAGTCATGGATTTCACTGTAGCCGTTTGCGTCTGTGTGTGGGACCCTGAGCAGCCCCCATTAGGAGGACCTACCCTGTCACATGGCTGTGCGTTTCCATGGATACAGCTTCACAGCAGCACTCACAGCATCCAGAGCGACCCCCCCCCCCACATTGGTGGGGCTTCTTCAAACTCACCAAGCAAACAGAAGAATAGTTACAGCACGCTTTAAGCAAAGAAGCAGAAACACCACTGGGAAATATGCTTAACCGGTTGATAACACACACATAATCCAATCGAAGCCTCATCTTCCCCTAGTGCTGCATGGAAACGTTATGTTTATGGTCCTGCTCTTGCCGGTGTCACGTGACCGCGAAGGCTCCAGACAAAAATGACGTGGCCCATTGCCCCATCTTCTTGGCAGGAGACAGCTTCCATCAATGGGCACACGTGTCCAGGAGAAGGGGAGCTATTCCAGTAAATTTGGTTGTAATGGATCTTTGGCAACGGGGTTCATACCGGTGCGGGTCCGCTAAGAGGATTTGGGGAAGAAAGGGGCCTGCATGGCTGCGTGAGGCCGATACCGCGGGAAAGTCCACCACCGGCACGGCCGCAGCCAAAGCAGCCTTTCACCACTCAGGCAGGAGCGGATCAGGCCTGGGATTAGTGCACCATGTCACGGACGGGGAGGCCTTTCCCAGTGTGCTCTGCTTCTCCTGCTCCCAGGCCACAGAAGCTGATTTATGTCACGTGGGGACACGTCAGCGGGCGCCCCGTTTGCCAGCAGCATGCCGAACAGCTACCATGTCTCCGTGACGATTCAATTATCCTCAGGCAGCCTAGCAACAGACTGACTGATCTAGGAAGCGGCAGAAAGACTCTAGGTAAGCAGTTTTTGAAGCTGACGGTCTTTCCGAGCAGATGTAGTACGCCAGTGCTCCAAGATTCCCTTGTATTTTTTTTCTGCCTCACTGGAATGCCTGGCGAGAGCTGGAATACTCCTTCTGGAGGACCAGACCCATCTTCATCCATGCAATGTCCCCCCGTCTCACTGGGTCCTGCCCTCCCCTCTCAGCTCGGATCTCCCTGCTTCTGCTAGACCAGGCCTCTCCTGGACAATCTGCCTGGAGCCTCCGTTTCAGGAGCACATCCCTGTCGGTGATGCCGAAGCGCTTGGAAGCAGGGGGTGGCAGAATGAGCACAGCAGCAGGACGCTAAGTCACACGCCACACAAAGCAAGGGGGACAGGGGCCATTAGGGCCCTGAGCCGCAGAGCCCCACCTCACTGTCCACCAATGGCTGTGCTGCTGCAGGGCCCCAAGCTTCGTAACTAGATTAGTGGTGTGTTCTATTTGCCTTCGGATCCGAGTTTCGGTTGCTGAGATTACATCACATCCGCTAAAAGCTTGGGGAAAACCGAGTCAGATGCGTTCCATTTGCCACAGAAGTAGCAATACCATGGACCCAAATCAAAAAGCAAGATGTTTTGCTTAGCCAGACAACATGTTGGATTTAAGGTACCTCAGTTTAAATGTCCTTTATCTTTGTTCATTTACAATTAGCCCGAACTACCTTAAATCCGACAAATAATCCAACTAATCATGAAATCCAATTCTAGCCCGGTTAATTGTTAGCCATTGTTAGCAATATCAGTTGATAACATATTACGCGCGGTGCTTTACGTATAAAACTCTGTAGCAACACGACCACGGATAAGCTGGACGGTATAGTGTGTGCGACCGATTTAATGAGCCACAAATGAGAAGTAGTGCTTAAACAGTATAAAACTACAACTTTCCCTTCTGTTGATAAAAGGTGCAGCCATCTTAGATTCTGAACTCGGGATCCTCTGTGCTGCTCCGAGATATTTCTCGGATTTCTGAGAAACGGGAGCGCGCATGTCGTCACTTCCAGCTTCAAAACTGGGAATCCGAGTTCCGAGGGCAAATGGAACGCACCATAGGTTCTGTGCCAGGCTGCAGGGCATGCTGGGTAGATTTGCATATCATCTCCCTCCCTCAGCTCCTTAGCAGCTTTTACCCAAACTGACTTGGTTTTTGTCATTTGTCCCTTTTGCACTGTTAGGTAATTTGTCAAAGACATCACAAAAAACACAGGGTATTCCTAACTTCAAAAGAAAACCTCAGTTCTCTAGGAGACAAAAAACCCAAAGAACATAGAAAAGAACAACCAGCGAGCCGCACGCTCAATCCGGAAAACCAGGGGACACAGAAGGGTTGATGGCCAGCGACACCTGCTGGCCAAACAGGGAACAAACATGTAGGACAGGGACAGACGGGCGCCGACCTTCACAGCTGACCCTGTGCTGTTTCAGAATAAGTTCCAGTCCAACCACAGCATCTCTCTGGATGAAAGCACCACTGGGCAGAGAGAAAGTCACACAACACTGTGACGGAGAGATAGATTAACCCAGGAGGCAACATCTGCAGTATGGCAGCGACAGTTTGAGGGGAAGCGAGGGAGTGATCTTAGCGCCAGAGATGATGCGCTTGACTCCACAGGCAAAGACACAGCCATCCGTGTCACTGTTAGACAGTGTACTCAAATGTTTTACGCCTTTAATAGTTTCAACTTCATGCCTTTAATACCAAGCACATCAGACTTAATTATGTGAACAATTTATCATTAACATTTATCATTATTCTTTGTTTAAAGTCTTAACAACAACATTTTTTAAATTTAAAGACAGGAAGAATGGGGGGGGGGGGCTTGTCAAAGAATTCCCAGAATTCCCAGCAGTTACACACATGCAAGAAGATGCAGCATCTCCAGCTGGCCAAAGACAGCTGCGATCAATGCCAGCTCCTCCCGCACCCCGCCCCGATGCCCATGGTGACCCAGGGGTGCCCCGCTGGCTTCCCCGAAGCGTTTGCGTCAACCGCAGTGGCTAGCAGGAGCTTTGGGGATGTGACTCAAAAAAGGTGCCTGAGGGAAGAATTTAAAACCCCTGCGGTGCCTCACTGCTGATTCCTCAGCCTGCCCTGTCCAGCAGACCTGCTGCCACCATCCTGACAGGAAGCTCACCCTCTGGTACTACTGACTCAAAGGACCCCTCAGTTAGAACTATGCCTCTGTATTTACTGTTTGGCTAATTATTTCATTGACATTTTCCATTCAATCATCCATCCATCCAATTCCCAACCACTTATCCAGTACAGTACCACTGAGAGCCACATATACAGCCATAGAAATATTGAGAGACCTCTTCTGGCTTAATCGTGGTTCTGATGGCAGATGGCAGGTTGGTTCCAGGTTCAAAATTTCTAAGACAGCAGTACACAAGAATAAGGTGAAGCTGGAGACACTGGAAATGACCAAACACCAGCCAGGTGGAGGGTGGAAGCAATTTTCTGATGCATTTTTCTGATCTGCATTTTTTCTGACCTGCATTTTTAAATCCTGGTTTAACTCTGGTTCTGCTGGCAGAAGGCTACACTGTGCAGCTGTCTGGTTCCAGGCTCAAAATTTCTAAGACAGCAGCACACAAAAACAAGGTGAAGCAGGAAACACTGACAATAACCAAAAACCAGCCAGGTAGAGAGCAGAAGCAACTTTCTAATGCCAGAGATGACCGTCAACTTATCCAAAAGTGCCTCATAAAATGGAGGATGACCTTCAAAAAGAATGGGAAACATTAAGTAATGTGCAGGACAATTCATAACAGGCTCACAACTGAAGACCCGTAAAGCAAGGAAGAAGCACTTTGTCCATGAGAAGCAGGGAAAGCCAGGCTGGAGTTTGCAAAAAAATTTATATTTCAGACAGTTGCAGTCCCATAAACTGAATCTGTAGAGTGAATCTGAAAATTTTGCTGTGGTCCCTTAGTCTTTTCCAGAGTTATATGTGTTGTATGTGTGTGCATATGTATATGTGTATGTACACACACACACACACACACACACACACACACTCACAATATATATACATAACCTACACACACACAAATGTACAAACACACAGACAGAGAAATTATAGTCATGTGAGCTACAGTAGGTGAGCTGGGTCCTCCTTCTCCTCTCAAAGCTGACAAACTTCCCCCAGGGAGACAGAGAGTCACAGCATGACTTGAGGTGGGGGGGGGGGTGAGCATGAGCATACCTCAGGCTCCGGTTCCCACCCGCTCAGCACCCCCACCCACGAGATCACGTTCTGCCGACTCAAGGCCACGCGATCCCTCACTGTCATTAACTGAACACGGGCATTAATTAAGAATGAGCCGTCGAGACAGAGTGCAGAGGCCTGAAACCTGAACGCCGTCCTTGAACAAGCAAGGGCAGCTAAAGGACTCGGGGAATTGGTGAAGAATCGTCTTAATGACTGTTATAAATTGTACCTATAAAGGCACTTTGAATTAACTTGGGATAAAGAAGCAGATTTTCCTTTAGTATGAGCCACCACAGGTGGCGTCACGACCCACAGTTACCCCCCAGCCCCTGATTCTCCATGTTTCCTGATCTATAAGGGTCTCATCCCGCAGAAACATGTGGTTTAGGGTGAATGGGTGCCCCTAATTGCCAATTGCGTTCTGTGTGTGTGTCATGCGATGCAGCAGCAGTCAGCCCCCCACCCAGTGCATCCTGGGAAATGCTTCAGCTCACGGTAGCCTTGTGCTGAATGGATGACAGTGCCATAGACAGATAACACTCTACACTCATGTTATTTCTCCTTGAAAAGAGCCCAGTATTAATCACATAGCACTCCTTCAGATTGCATAACCACATGCATATATATGGTCTTTAGAGCAGCGGGAGATTCATATTTTTACGCCCCCCCCTCAGAGGTTTGTCAGATCCCTGACACTCTCGTTTATGAGCTTAATTATGAACGCCCTTTAGCTTCCACCACGAGTAAAAGGCTCCTCTTATGCTTTCATCCATCACCTCTGCCGATTGTTTACCACTACCCCCCCCCCCCCCAGCAGGCCCGTTCATTTGACCTTTCAGTCCACCACTTTTACAGTCAGAGATCAGGCTCCCTGCTCCCAAAAACTGATCCAATGTCAGTGGGGATGTGCTGTACATCAAACCGTATGAGCCTGAATTGAGACCTGGGTGGGGGCAGGTTTGGAAAGCTGGCAATATTTGTGATGGGCCTGTTCCATCCTTGGTGCTGTGTTCTTCCCTGTGCTGGCACTGGGCAGGTTTGTGTTATTCTGGTTCTGACACTTTTATCCACCTTAGAATCTGTGTCTATCTCTGAATGTTCTGACTGGCTAAATCATGTAGTAGACTCAAAGGTACAACAGCAGAATCCCTTATTTGACATCAGCCAACCACCTTCAGGAAAAATTTGGCACCTCCTTTGGTCTTTAGCATAAACCTGGGTTCTCCTTGGGCACCTATATCTATAAACTCCGGAGGCCGAGACCAACCAAACTGGCTGTTGCGCATATAAGAAGCCCATCGGCGGCTGGCTAGCCCAGGCAGATCTCGCACCTCATGGCGGTCGAGGCACGGAGCCAGGTGGCCCAGATGGTGCCTCACCGCATCGCTAGATTCCCTTCTTTACTCCCATGCCACCTCCGTTTCTCCTCACCACATTGGCCGGGTCGAGCGAAAGCAAGGCGTCGCCATGCAATTAACCTCGTGTCCAGAAAGCAGCTGGTCCAGGACACCTGACGGGGGCTGGGGGGGTCAGGGCGGCAAACGAAAAATCAGGGAGGAGGGGCAACAAGACACAAAACTGCCATTTCTGCAGAAAGGAAACGATAGGGAACCAGATTATAGTTTAAGAATCATGGCACAGTTACAGAACAGCTCTAAAGCTTTAGGACCATGCTACAGTCTTAGAACCATACTGTTATTTTAGAACCATATAGCAGTTTCAGAGGACCACTATAGTTTGCTAGTTTTAGAGTCACACTGCAGCTTTATACATGCACCATTACTTCAGAATCACAAGGTTTAGAGCCAAGCTACTGGTTTAGAGCCAGGCTGCAAATTTAGAACCACGCTACAGGTTAAGAGCCATGCTACCGACTACAAAAATGCACTCTTTTTCTACAGACACGGCCTCATGAATGCAAGAATGCAAACTACATGGAAAACTGCCCTGTCAGCCTCAACAGCAGTAATACATACTGCTGACTTAGGCATAACCCAGCTGGATGATGAATAATAGACAACAGCTCAAAGCAGTGAGACTTTCCTGCTTTTTGCAGTTCGGCAGGCAGGGATTTGACATCCCTCAGTCACTGATCAACACAGTCCAATAGCCGAAGAACATGCTAGAAAAGAGACAGAATATATACGGCTTCACAGTCCCTGTAACGTAAGTAAAGGTGGCAACAGTGAGAGTCAGAACTTTGTCCTGCTGCTACAAATCACCATTCTCTGGGAGAGGGACAGAGACCAGTGTGGTGACAAAAAGACAAAAAAAAACAGCAAAAACAACAGCGAAGGGTTTGCTATAATTAAAAGGAGGATGTTTCCAGCAGCCCATCTCCATTCTCTCTTATCTTCATTATTCAGCACTTGGAGAATCAGCTATTAAAGGTAATTAAGCGATTCATCAAGTCAGTTTCAATTACCAAGAGGATGACAGGTGCAGATTCCAATCGTGGGGAGCAAGAGAGAGGAAGGATGTGGGAGGGGGGCATGCTTAGGCACAGAGAAGCTCCCCCATGATGCACTGCAGTCTGCCGCTAGCAAAAGACCCGACTATGCAGGGGAGAAGCCATTCTAATTAAGCTCCATTAATTACACTCTTAAAGACAGAAGGAGGGGAAGGCCTTGTTATCTCTGCCTGCTGATCCCCACCTGCTGATCTCTGCCTGCTGATCCCTGCCTGATCTATGGCTGCTGATCCCTGCTTACTGATTCCTGCCTGCTGATCTCTGTCCACTGATTTCTGCCCGGGGATTTCTGTCCACTGATCTCTGCCCACTGATCCATCCCCGTCAGGTGATCACGTGGCTTATTGGTGCTGCGAAGCCCATCTCCCCTGCAGATATTAACATGTGCCAACTAGTCACTGTGGTAACTTTACAGGTCCAAATCATCTAAAATAAGCCCGGCATCTATCTTACCTAATTGTTTGACTTATTAACCATCATATTTGTAATGCGGGGGTGGCATGGTGGTGCAGTGGTTAGCACTGTTGCCTCACACCTCTGGGACCCGGGTTCGAGTCTCCGCCTGGGT
>JAODJU010000040.1:35241512-35267206 GCA_026776725.1 Gnathonemus echidnorhynchus
TGCTGCTCGTGGCACTGCACAGCGTTGTCAAAGTCGCCCATGGCGATGTAGACGGCGCCCATGTTGCCCAGCTCCCGTGCCTCGGACAGCTGGTCCTTGGATTGCTTGGCCAGCAGGACGCACTGCTTGTGGCTGGCCAGGGCGTTGGGGTAGTCGCCGATGGCTGTGTACACGTGGCCCAGGCTGCTGAGGGCCGAGGATGCAGCCTGCAAGAGAGACGGTGCAAAGACACAGGCGCCTTCATCACTTTATCTCACGTACTTTTATTAATGTAACGGATGGTTATGGGCAAGCAATCAATATCATTCTTAATTACAATCACTCGTTCTTTTTTGTTGCTCCCCTGCTAAACGGTGACCTCATAATCCCCCCCCGAACCCCCGTGGAGCTAAAAATAAAGTGAACAAGGCCTCCATGAATCTTTGAGGTGCTAATGAGGAGCAGAAGAACAAACAAAGGCACTTTACTTGTCGTTTGAAAAATAAAAAAATCGGAGGAGTGGTGGGAGGTCTGGGGGGGGGGGCAGATGCAGATTAGCTGTAGCGGAGGGTGCATTTCAAAGCTGACAGACGGACTGCTGCAATTTGTCTTGTGGCGTGCTCCAGTGGGGGGGGGGGGGGGTGTTGAGGAATCAATCAGAGGAGAAGGAGACTGAGCCCCCTCTGCCTGCCTCTATGGGAGACACACAGACGACTGGAACGCAACGGCATATGAACACACACGCATGCATGCGTGCACCCAGAACAGCATCCACAGACAAACATGCTGGCAGTGCCCGTCCTTCCATGTGGACAGGCCCGGACCAACGCAGGCAGCTCGGTGGCAAGATGGTGAGGCTTCACATGTCATGTGGGTATCGTGGCCTGACGGTGTCCTGGGCAGGAGTAAATTCTCCTTTGTTAGACATGTGACTGCGGGGGATGTACAGAATAAAACTGAAAAGGATCATTTGCTCCTTTAAGGCCAGTTTTCTTGGGTGGCTGAGTCATTTCAAAAGGGGTGAAAAAAAAAGCTCCCCCCCCCCCCCCCCTTTGATTAACGGCCTTGTCTCCGGGAGCAACAGGAAGCTCAAAGCTGTGGCAGGAGTAACGAGGCACAACAAGACACCAGACAGAAGCCAACAAGCTCTCGGACACCCCCTCCAGGGGAGACCCCCCCAAGCTGAGACGTCCAGCCATGACCCTGAAGGGACCTCATGAGACACAGAAGTCACTAGAGGAGTGAGTACTGACCACCGAAACGACCAGTCTCCAGAGCTCCTTAAGCCAGAAGCCCCCTTTCTATAACTAAGAATGGAAGCAGACGATCAGGCAACAAAAAAGGCAGATAAAAATCGACAGCAGCTGCGCATGCAACCCAGAGGGCCCCCTGCAGCGGGAGCATCCTCCAGGCTCCATAACACGCATCAAGGTCCAACGTCTGCCACCGTTACCCGCACCTTCACTGCGGGAAAACCATGGTAAACAGCCTCAGCCCCCCCAAGCAAGAAACCCCTTTCCCTCATCTCCACCTCCTAGCCGGTCACCCAAATGCCCTCTAGATTATTTTTAGGCCTGGTAATGAAACGGGACGAATCCCAGAGACGCACTCTCCCCTTCCCCCTCCTCAGGGTCAAGCTTTCCTGGAACCAATTACCTGCTGACATAAAGGCTTCCAAAGGACTGTAGGAGGACGCTACACAGGCCGGGTACTGGCAGAATTACTCCCCATCACAACTGCCGGGACTGCGGAGAAAAACAGCCAAAGGAGGATATCCCACGCTGGCCTGGATTCCCCCACAGGTCCAAGTCTCACATTCCTTCAGATGCTTTACAAAGTTATTATTTGGGGGTGTTTGTCTAGGGTCACGAGCGCAGCACAACTCCTTACTGTAATCTCACACCTGGGACAACCTCCCCTTACCATAATCTGTCACACCTGGGACACCCCCTCCCACTTCCTATAATCTCTCACACCTGGGATAACCCCCTTACTATAATCTGTCACATCTGGGATAACCCTCTTACTATAATATGTCACATCTGGGATAACCCCCTTACTGTAATCTGTCACACCTGGGATAACCCCCCTTACTGTAATCTGTCACACCTGGGATAACCCCCTTACTATAATCTGTCACAGCTGGGATAACCCCCTTACTATAATCTGTCACACTTGGGATAACCCCCCTTACTGTAATCTGTCACACCTGGGATAACCCCCCTTACTATAATCTGTCACACCTGGGATAACCCCCTTACTGTAATCTGTCACAGCTGGGATAACCCCCCTTACTGTAATCTGTCACATCTGGGATAACCCCCCTTACTATAATCTGTCACACCTGGGATAACCCCCTTACTGTAATCTCTCATGCCAAAGTGAGGTACATTCCACAGATTCAAAAAATGAACAATAGCATACATTCAGAAGCATTTTCTTGATCATCACAGTCAATTGATTCTTGTTTCACATCTTGCCACGGCCTTGTTACTAGTTTTACAGTGTCTGGTAATGCATGTCAGGCCCCAGGAAGGAATCTGAGAAAACATACGAACCTTATCATGAAAACATTGTGAAAAAGTCAAATAACTCAATATGCCTCCCACTGAAGAAAAAAGTCTAGTTGTAAGTTGGACACATCCCTGCCCCCATCAGTCTTTCTGGGGGCTTTGACTGTAACAGAGGGCCAACAGGCACAAGAACACAAATAGGGAAAGGACATTTTAACTCCTGGGATTAAAAGTAAAACCATTACATAACTATATCTGGGTGGTACACTATGTCTTAGAGAACCATTTGATTTGGGAGCTACAGCATTCTTGCTGTTCTCTTTCTGTGTAATTTGGTTGGTGTGGAGCAGTACTGTCACACCTCCCTCACCCTCCAACCTCTGCATAAGTATGGGATGGATCATCTGGAGATATGAAAACCTAAAATGCATTTCCACCTGAATGCTGAGTCCTAGTCGTGGTACATAACTCTGAAATTACACGTTCATTTATTGCACAATACATCCCCACAAATTAGCTGGTTACCAGTATTTTTTGTCTGTCTTAATATCCATGTCATAAAATGTATATAATGTATATTCTTTATATCTTCAATATAATTTCTAAATATTTATATTCTATTTATTTCTCATTTGCATGATGACCTAACAATAAGAAGTGTAACAGGCACACCAATGGAATAATTTAGTGACTATGTCATGTGACTATGACATGTCATGTCATACAAACACCATCAGACCTCATTGTAATTTTCTTCTGGGATCAAATGTTACATTTGTAACACACACAACAGACACAAACACACACCCACATTCAGAGAGACACACATAAGCTCTAGTCAGCTGGCTATACATAATATTTGTATTTAACGTAACGCTTTATATTAAGTGCACGTTCATAATGACTTTATGATGCATCCTTCATAGAACATTCAGTGCACTTTCATAATACACTCATAATGCATTCATTCATAGAACATTTATAAGCAGCATGTAAGTATACTTAAACATCCTAACATCCCTTAGCAGCTTTAAAATACATTAACAACAAACAATTGCAAATAATCAAATAATGGTTGTTATTAATGTACATTAAAGCTGTTAAGGTACGTTAGGATTGTAAGATATACCTACATACTGCTTATGAACGTGATATGAATGCATTATAAAGGCATTATGGAGGTGCAGTTAACGTGAAGCGTTATGGATCCCAAAGTTGTGAAAACTAGACACTAGGAAATAATAAGTTGTCATATTTGCATTTACACTTTAGAAATAAACATACTGTAGTGAGCTTGTGGGATGTTTAAGAAACGGGCAATAGAACTTTACAAATGGAAGTTGCCCCTTTATTGATGCTCACTGGTAGCAAAAACTAGTGGCAGCACAATCAAACAGTCAACAATATAAACAACACTCACACTCGAGATTAGACACAGATGCACACACGCACTCCACAACAAAACATTACACTGGTATATCACTATTTTAACAGGTATTACCATTTACCATAACACATAGACATGAATAAGCACATCTGTTTACATGTGAAACCCCATGAAAAGGAGGGGTTGGGCGGGCATGAGAAGGGGGGTTAAGATAAGCCGGCACTCCCAATAAGTCGGTGCTAGCCAGCCCCCCCGGGTGACAATATATTTACTATAACTCTAGACTAATCTGAAAATTTGAACTCTTTCTAGCCCAGCTGTGGGTGTAGAGCTTGTACATTCTCCCTGTGTCTGTGTGGATCTGCTCTGCTGCTGTCCCAAAGTACTACTCTGTCTAATTTCCCCCATAGTGTGATAACGCAAATGAGTGACTGAGTGAGTGTGTGTGTGAGAGAGAGAGAGAGAGAGTGAGTGAGTGGTGAATGAGACAGTGAGTGAGTGTCCGCCCGGTGGTTGGCTGGAGTGAGTGAGTGCCCGCCCTGTGATTGGCTGGCACCATGCCCAAGGTGCCCCCTGCCCTGATAGACTGCAGGCTTGCTGTGGCTACATACTGGAGGAGCAGCTATGGAAATTGGAGGGATGCGTGTATTAACATGAATATTTTCAATTTAACTGTAGCTGCAGGAATGATGTCTGTATATGTAGCTGTGAAAATGGAATATCTTACAGGTCCCTTCCCAGGTGCCCCCACCCCCTCCCCTTCATGAGGTTTTGCATGCAGAGCTGCTGAGTGTCTCACCCCCAACCCCGGTCACATCAGCCCCTCAGCCATTTTGAACTTCTTTCCCTACAGACGGGGGAGTACGGGTTTCACATTAAAGGACAGCCCCTTCTCTCCTCATCTCCTGCCTACTGACGCTCACTGACCACACACACACACACACACACACACACACACACACAAGTCAGTGTGACTAAAAACACACACCCATCCCGCACACACACAGGCACAGCAGCCGGATGAGTGAATGGTTCTGAGTGCCGGCAGAGTCGTTGTGCTCTGGCCCCTCCCAGTGTTTGTCTTGGGGGGTGGGAGCTAGTACAGAATGTCTAAGGACAGAGAAAAAGACGGAGGGAGGGGGAGAAAGACGAAGAGGACCGGAGGATAGAGAACAGGGAGGAGTAACAGAAGGAAGACTAACAAGCAGGAATGGCTCCTGACAACCCCCACGAATGCCATGGGGGGGTCCATCGCCACCAAAGAGCTACTCTGCATTGAAAGCCCGCCTGCTCACATCACCCTAAAATCAGGGGGACCTGAGCAGATGTGATAAAGCAGGAAGGGCTCCTGACTGCCCCGCCGAATGCCGTGGGGGGGGGGTCCATCACCACCAAAGAGCTACGCCGCACTGTAAGCCCGCCTGCTGACACCACCCTAAAATCAGGGGCACCCGAGAAGAGCCAGTGCCAGCGAGTTCAATGCCAGTGAGCCGTCACTCACACAGCTCCTTTACTATAGGTACGTGCCTGAATCCCCCCATCGCCATGACAACGACTTTGGACCACCTGCTGTTGTCCCAATGATGTTCTTATGAAGAGCCACGGACAAGTCCTCACTGTGTGTATGGAATGGACCGACACTGGCAGGAGAAACATTAATGCACGATAAGCTCTAACAACAAGCACACTGCATTTTTAATATTCATAAATCACCAACCAAAAGATGGTTTAGATTAGAAAATGTAAAGATTCATTACTAATTTGAAGGTGTCCCTGACAATTGTTTTCAAATTCCTTTAGTCATTGCCTTTTAATATCCACTATTATCCATCCATTCATCCATCCATATTCTGAAACCGCTTGTCCTATTTAGGGTTGTGGTTCGGGAGCAAGTTAGGGAACAACCCAGGATGAGGCACCAACCCATCACAGGGTATATTATTATTATTATCCATATATATCCATCTTCATTCCTCTGGTCCTTTTGGTGGCAGCCATTTTCTACATGATTACATTAGTTAGGGTTCCTCAGTATTGTGCCAGTCCCACTGGTGTACTCAGCATCACATGATCCTTTGCAGTGGTCAGCAGGCCTCAGGCAGTGTGGAAAGATGGGGTCCCAGGTATAAGCAAACCCACCCCAGTGACTCATCAGCCACTTATGTTTGCATCTGGCACGGAGGTCTGCCACAAGGCCACAGCTCGACCAACGGGAATGTCCTAGTTTGGTCAGCTGACCACTGACGCCTCCGGTGAAGCCTGTTTTGCTGTGGTGTGGAGGGGGTCCAGTGGAACGCCGTGAAGCTCATCACGGAGGAGGGGAGCAGGGGTCCATTGCAGTTAGGACGCGTCACGCACAGAGCCTCCGTGGTCTCTCACAGCCCCCGTGGTCTCTCACAGCCCCCGTGGTCTCTCACAGCCTCCGTGGTCTCTCACAGCCCCCACACCAAGGAGGTCTGGCGGCGCAAAGGGGCTCCAACCACAGCTTCCCCGGGAAGCCCATCGGAGCATGTAACCGCGCCCGTGTGTCTGCGCCCGTCAGCGTGCGCCAGAGGGGATGAAACAGCCAGTGCGGTCAGGCGAGATTCCGGAGCCCAGTCCCCGGGCAGGCCTCTGCGTGTTCTGTGGAAAACTCCGGAAAGTCAGTTAGCTGTGGCTGGATATGTGTGCGTGCGTGTGCGCGCGTGCCTGTGTCTGCGTCGACGTCCGCAAGACACGCCCGGGTACCTGCCTCTCACTCCCGCCGTTAAGCACAGAGAATTAACCTGCCGCCCTGCATTTCTGAGTTCCAGAGACCACACACGGTCAGTTTTTTAGAAAACAAGTGAAGACTATTAAAAGGCGGCTGACATAACACCACAAACAACAACATCCCGGCCAGCCATTATGCTGACCACTAAGTATGAAGATTTATTATTTTTTTCAGAGATTAAAAAAATTCAGGGAGTACAAGAGACAAACTGCATTCTGCAAAGAAACAGAAGAAAAGAAACAGGCAAACAGAGGAGTACAGGAATGCATGATTACTTATGTCCACAACAGGAAGGAAAGTCTACATTTGTGCACATTAAATGACTACAAATGACTAAATGGACGTTACATGAGTGTGTGATGATGCAACTGACAGGAACATGGTGGCCATTTAATCACATTATGGGCTGTTTACATGCCTTGCCTGTACTCCCCCTCTAACACTAATGGTGATACTGGCAGCGTGAACTGGGATGGACCGAGAAGAGGGGGGGGGGGTCTATGGCTCTCAAGTTCAAGGTGTTTATCGGCTACTTTTATTGAGCGCCCCCTCTGCCTGAATCTTCATGGGGGTCTTTAATCTCTCCCTCCTGGCAGAACTGTAAGGCTCGCCTGCAAAGGAGCTAATGAGATTATCTGGGTTTGCAAGAGGGGGGGCCTAACCTGGGGGTGGTTTCAGCGTCGCTGGGCTGGGAACATGCCTGACTGTCTACATGACACACGCACACACACACACACGCACACACACACACACACATATTACATTCTGAACAAGGTCATCATAAATGCCAGGATTTTCCCCACAACCTTTACAGTGTCCTACACATTCCCCTAACTAGACC
Source organism: Gnathonemus echidnorhynchus (assembly GCA_026776725.1). Classification (NCBI taxonomy): domain Eukaryota; kingdom Metazoa; phylum Chordata; class Actinopteri; order Osteoglossiformes; family Mormyridae; genus Gnathonemus; species Gnathonemus echidnorhynchus. The sequence goes on from JAODJU010000040.1 coordinate 35,248,985, forward strand.
CCAATATTTAATTTTAGTAGCATATATTTAACTTCAGTTTTATTGTCTTGCTATCTAGAAACTTCTGTGGTATGATGCCTGAAGTCACACAATCAACCGAGGGTGAATGAAACAGTAAGGGGCGCGATGTTTAGGGATAAACAGGAAACCCCAAAAAGGGTCCTTCTGTTGTACCCTTGAGTGAGGTACTTAACCTGAATCACTGAGGTAAAACGTACAACAGTATGAATTGGTAGAAGATGGGTAAGTCATTTCAGGCGATCGCTCTGGCCGTGTAACCATGGCGATGCAGCGCTGCATGTGCACATGCACAGCGAGCCCGAAATGGGCTGGGGATCCGGGGAACAGGCGGACGTCCCTGCAATGTCTGGCGGTGGTGGGGGCAACATGGGCCTGGACTGATAGGGGGACCGGGGGGAGACGGCGTTTGATGGTAGCAAGAACAGAAGCGTGCCGGGGAGTGCATGTGTGTCGGGGGGGGGATCATCTGATTGCGCTTAACCCCCAGAGGGCCATGCAGACAGCAAACATCTTGAGCGTGATAAACTTGACACACCAACGGCGGGACCATGACGGCTGCCTATGTGAGATTATTAAAACGACACTCTCCACGGCGTCCTCCAGGTCCCCCTGGAGTTTCCATGACAGTAGACGAGGCCCCTGGTTTCCACGCCGCTAACCCGCCTTTGCACACCCACCCCGCCTTCTTACCTCAGCCACCCCCCTGTGGGGCTGAGGCTGCATGCGCAGGGGGGGCTGACCAGGTGGGGCAAGCGCACAGGGCTGTGCCCCTTGCTGTTTCCCCTAACAGCATTAATAGCTTTGTTAATTTGCCTAATCATATTTCCTCTGGCTGTTTTACAGCATGGCTGCTCATTAGAGTGATTTTATAGGGATGTATTACACATAATGGGGGTCAGAATGTGAACACTAACTGGATAAAGACGACCCAATGTCTCAGGTTCACTCAGCCGTGGCCACGATCACCTGTATATCACTCCATGCATGTTTTACATGTGTCTCATTGGCTGCCCAGCCCAGCCTAGCATTCGGTCATCACACACTAAATCATTCCAGGGGGTAAGATGGATACATGACATTTCAGAAAGTAGGAAGGACAAATGACATTTCAGATATGTGTAAATGAAATGTGAGACAGGATGGGATGTGCAAATGACATTTCAGAAGGTAGGATGTGTAAATGAAATGAGAGAGGACAGACTGTGTAAATGAAATTTTAGAGGGGAGGGTGTGTAAATGAAATGTGACAATACAGGATGGGTAAAAGAAATTTTAGAGGTTTGGATGGACAAATGAAAGAGATACGGGTAGATACCATAGACATGAGAGACCAGGGCAGATAAATTAAATGCAACACATGATACTTCCTGCCTTTGACTTACAAGGCTTCAGTGTGAAAGCCTAAAGCTCGCTCTGGAGCCTGTCCAACAGCGACAGTTAATTAGGTCGGTTAATAAAGACTGTTAATTATGGTTAAGACAAGTGACTCTGCAGCAGAAGGGGAGTGATTTACCTGATATAAAAAGGGGGCAAGATGTTCTCTCCTAAACAAGCTCTCCACAGTATAAAGCATTGCTGTAAACACACGATAAAATTAAAGTCGCAGTCTGAACTGAAAGCCACACAAAATAATCTCCCCCATCAGGGGTTGACTGACGTCGGGCTTAGAGGGCATTGTGTGTAAGCGCCTGCCATTTCCCCGCACTTATCCTTTGTTTATATTACATGTTTATGGAAGCTTCCGGGTTATGAAGATGTTTCACAGAGCAGTCTCGGCATGCGGGCCATCTGTTCACCCGAGCCGTTTGTCACCGAGAGCCCACCCAGCCTCCTCCGACTGGACCAAAGAACAGAAAGTGACCCCAGCGGATGCCTCGTCAGCTCAAATAATCACCAGCTGTGCCTCGCTTCAGCGCCATGCCTCTTCACGTCGGCTCTGTGGAGACACTCAGAGACTGGCTTCAGTGAGCAACAAGAAGGAGGGCTGAGAGATGAGGAGCGGAAGAGCGCCCGTAATATCCCCCATCGGAAAGGCTTTCTGGGGCTCCAACTGTAACTGGGGAGCGACAGGCGTAAGAACAGAAGATTTACCACCTCCCAACCCTGACCAGGACTCAGAGGTTAGATGTATGGACATTTTAACTGGAAATAGAGACTAGCATATATCTTTATATTGGGTATAATATTTGATTTGGTTGGTGCTCTACGTCTTACTGTGCTACTTAATTGAATTCGGTTGGTGTGGGGCAGTGTTGGGCCTCCATGTGTAGCAGTCTAGCTTCATATCTCCCGGGCTGGGGACCTGATACCTCCGTGTGCATGGAGTTTTCCCACAGCCTCAAATCACTCATGTCTGACTGCATGTCCTGTGATGGGCTGGGGTACAGGCTGCCCCCCTGCCCTGTGCACTGTGCTTCCAGGGATAGACTCCCGGCCCACTGTGACGCTCTACTCCATAAGCACAGACGGGTGGGTGCTGTGCTGTGTCTCACTGTAGCGTTTCATTTAATTTGGGTGCTGCAGTGAGTACTTTCTCCCCACTTTTTTGCTGTCGTTTTGCTGTGTAGCCTGTTTTTTTTTCCCCAAAGGCAACTTACAGTGGTGCTCATTTGTATATCCGGACGTTTTAGTGGAGCCAGCAAGGAGCAAACACTTTACCCCACAGTACAGCACCAGTACCAGTGTCAGTGCCCCCCCCAGCACCCACCCACGGGAGTGGCAGCGAGCAGCTCCTTCAGAGAATGAGCACACCACCCCCCTGGAAGGAGAGGCTGCCCCCCCCCACACTACAAAATATAAATTTTTCATATTCATATTTCAGTATACCGATTCAATTGATAAAAATGAGAGGCCTTTTGATTAGGACAGATCTGTTCTGCATGAAGGATGTGGCTTTTGGGCAAACGTGTCACCTGGTGATAAATAGCGAGTGAGGTGACCAATGACAAGAAGCAGGAGGGGAATGGTAATTAACCCCCCCCTGCCCCACCGGCGTCATTGGCCAAGCAGCAGCACCCGCCCGGGGTAATCTGCCCTTCACTGGCCAGTCTCCCTCAGCCTCCATCTGCTGTGGGGGGGTCAAAGGATGGTGCTCAGGTGGCCAAGAGCAGTAACTACACTAACCTCCACCAAACCAGGTACACGGGAGACCTGGAGATCATCACAGAACTGCCAGTTAGACATTGTTCTGGCATGTCCCATACAGTGTTGCACTGCAACAGCTAAAAGACTGTCCTCACAGAGATGGCTGCTCTTGTCATTTGAGGGACGTCCCCATCTGCTTCCGTCCACACCTGTCTGTCTGTCATGAATTTTTCATGAGTTTCAGCGACAAAAGGGCTGGGAAAGCAGGACCGTGTTCGAGAAAGAGGGAGAGGGCTCAACACAGAGCCGGGGGTACGTGAGCACCTGCAGAGATGCGTGCCTGTCAGGGGTCCTGCATCTGCGCAAGATCCATGCATGACAGCGGAGAGTAGATGAGGAGAATGAATGCGACAGAAGGAGAGCATCACGCATGCAGACACGCGCAGGGCCCTCGCTGTGCTCCAGCTACCGCGCTCATTCATTAGCACAGCAGCAGTGAGTTGCTACAGCACTTTTAGAGGCTGGCTGGTGGGGTGGAGGGAGGGACGAGCGCAGTACAACCAGGAGATGCACCAAAACACACTTCCTCACCCCAGCAGGGCTCTGTCCCATCGGCTGGATGACTGGAGGAGCAAAGGGGAGGGGGAACAGGCAGGGGCAGCAAACAAAAAGACGGCTCCTCCTCCTGATGACTTGTCTTTTTCTGATAGGATTTCAGCAAAAGTTCCCAAAGCAGTGGCCACAGCAAACAGCCTGTGATAAGAGGAGCCTGTAGGTGCGGCCTGCCAGCAGCCGCTCCGCTGTACCGCCGCGCTTCATCACGCCTTTACTCCCATCACCCTTCCTCCTTCTGTAAATGTCTCTCCAGACACCACCGCTACCACCATTATGCTGCTTCAGCAATGTTGCCCCCCCCCCCCATTTTCCTTTTTTGCCCATCATTGGAGAAGAAAAGACATTAGAAGCAAGAAAACTGACACTTCTGGAAAAAAAATGGGGGGGGGGAGCAGATAGAGAGGAAAGGCCGTTGGCTCAGACACTGGCAATTTTCAATGCCTCAGAGCATTGAATGTCTGTTCTGTTGTCCTTGGTTGTGCAGAGTTGCATTCCTCATGCCTACCATCAGAGGGTGAGAGAGAGCAACACACAGACTGCGGGTATGTGACTTGTGATGGATGACTAGATTCACATCATCTGTTAAAAGCTAATTATGAGCTACTGACATCACGCTGGGGGAGAGCTTGTGGAAGGCACATCGGATGCCACTGACCAGCTGCCGCTGCCTCTGCCTCTTCACAGCTGTTTTTATAAAAAAAAAAAAGCCTCCTAAGTTTGTCATGGTAACATTTCTACTGGCCATCGCGAGCATAAGGCCTTCCCAGACCATGCCTAGACTAGTGCACGGCAACGGGTAAATACTGGAGGATTTCCAAGCAGCCTTAAATGTCCAAATTGCTGCCCGTAAAACTGTGGCGACAAGGAAAATCTCACTCGGCAGCCAGGAGCAGTAAATATTGCCTCAAGATCACAGGCCTCCTGCCACAAAAAGAGGCAAAGTGATGAGATAGGCCTTTCCCCCAGCTTCTAGCCAATCAGCACGGGGATCTGCTGGATCAGATGGCGCACCCTGATGCCTTGGCGACCTGGTCAATCTTTAAAACAATGAGGGCATAAAGCACACCGCCTCACCAGACAGACGCCCCCTAATTGACTCATCTCCTGATCTCCCGCCGCTGTTCCCAAGGCGAGCCGCCTAATTGGCTCCTTTGCCGGATGGCTGAGATAAACGAACTGCTTAAGCGGGGCATAACGAATCAGATGCCAGGGCAACACACTACTCAAACAGAGAGGCCCTGAAACGAAACTGAGCTGACATCCGGCTTCTGGACAGATGAATCCATCTCCAGCAGGATTAGCGCTCTAGGTGTGATGTACAGGGTCTCCCCTATGACAGGCTGTCATGGAGAGGAGCAAAGAGTCCCACTTGTACGCATGTCTAGGCCAACAGCTGTGAGCTAATCCAGTTTGCTCATCTTCGGCTGGATTATAAACGTCACCGCGTGATCCTCAGCTGTGAGCTAATCCGTTTTTTCCCCCGTCCCACCTCCCCGCTCAATCAATTCCTGGTGCGGCTGAGCAGCTGTGCCCGCCAAGCGGGTGTGGGCAGGGGCACCTGTAGGAGGATGGTCATTATTGGGGGATTACATACCTTTTCACTTTGTTCATATGTGCATGTCCAGGTGGCAGCCTGCTGATCCCTTCCCTTAAATAATGGGGAGCCACAGGTGATGGACTCAATAAAAGATGGCTTAGCCCTCATGCTGGCGCATAAATACCAGCCCGAAGATAAGGTGTCCTCTCACAATGACGGTGGTGAGGCACAGACACGCAAATCGCTGACCTACGATTGAACCGACGCTAAGGTTGGGCGAGCCCTTCTGAGATGCAGGGTGATGTATGTGTTCACATGGGGGTGCCAGTGGTGGGCCAAGTCACACAAAGCTTAAATTTACCAGAATTGCTTTGTTAGCCTGTTGTTTTTATTCTGAAGGTGTTGATAAACCAGCAAATAAATCAAGCTCGCTCTCCATGGAGATCTCCTCAGAGGTGCTGTGCATGTTCTCTCGTTCTTTGAAGAGGGCCTCCAGTGACAGCGACTGCTAAAGGCTTAGACACACCAACGCATCTCCTAGTACCGACTGCAATTATCGCCCAACTGAGTGCAGCCCCGGTAACTTGGGGACGAGGGAGTGGGGAGGTGGTGAGACTGCGGCGGGAGCCGGGGTCCCCTTCAAAGGCTGAGCGAGCCGGCTTCCAGAGCCCAATCCCCTTAGCAGCGGGCAGGCACCGGGACAGCCCTGGAGAGAGAGATAATGGCACTGGGCTGGAGCCTGCTTTATGGAACGCCAGGTCAGCGGCTGTAAGGCGGAGCGGGAAACCCGGCATTGTCATTAAAGACAGCCAAACATGGAGGCACTCTCCACACCGGATGAGAATTAACCTCTTCCTCCTGAAACACTGAAGGTCTTTGAGGCGCCTTTCAGGAGCATGAGACAAAAACAGCAGCTCTAGATAAACTGTGCAGCGTTTCAACGTTGATCTTCCACATTCGCTTCTATCAACTTGTAGCAGTGAAAACGAAGATGAAATGAGGGCTACAAAAAGGTGGAGACAGACCACAACCCTGACATTCCTTTGCAAAGCTATTTTCCCCCAATGACGGAGAACTGTCAAAGTGCCCCTGCGCTGCTGCTGGAGTGACACCCAGCCGGTGACTGACGAGGCCAGCAGGGACTATAATTGCATCTCTTACCCCCCACTTTGGAGAACCCAGAGAGAGAGAGATGATTGGTTCAAACATTTCACCTCTATTTGTGATCTAACCTCCTGTCATGAGCCATCTCCGCATTCATGGGGAGGGCGTGAAAATAAATGCCCCCCAGTGCTGAGAAATAGAAAAATGCTCAAGGTATTTTAGCAACAAGAATTTAGAAAGAATGTTGGAAAGTAGGTTATTTTGATGTTTGTTAGTGTATGAGACACAGATACATAGACATCAACCCTGCCAGAGGTGCTTATATTTCAGCAGTGACAAGAGACTGTTTGGGGTCCAGACCAGCCAGCTGGAGCTGTTAAAGGGACTCAGGCTGAACTGTCTGCCTTTGAACCAGGGACGCAGTGAGGTGCTTGCGTACCGCTGAGCGAAGTGCTTCGGCGAGCTGGTGAATTGTTGGGGCTGTAAACATAGGTGTCATCCACAAAGTCACCTTAAGTGGCTCGCTACACAAACGAAGGCAAGAATGCAGCGTGACGCGCAGGCGCTGCACCGCAGCCAGAGGGCCAAGAACAGCGAACGGCGGGGGAGACAGAGAGGGGGAGAGATGGCCAGGATTTGGCCAGCTGTGTAACAGACAAAGCCATTGTAAAGATCAAGCAACTTCCAGACAAGGAACGAGAGATAATGGGGTGGGGGGGGGGGAGATTGCGTGGCGCCACAGCCAGCACTAACATCCATTACATGAGTCATCCCACAGCTGCAGCCGCCCCCCCCCCCCGACCCAAACCGGCCAAGTCCCTGGCTGCTCACAAGCCGAAACTGAAATGCCAACAACTGCAGCAAGTGGCAGGATAGCGGTCGCAGGCAGGGACACCTGGCCTGGGGGAGGTTTCTTGGAACATGGGTATGAGTGAAGGGCAATGCAGCATGGGGGAGAGGCGGCTCAAGAGTCAGGCAGACATTGATCTCAGCGCCACATGGCGCCCTCTACAGTCAGCGGGCTGACACTGACCAACAAACACATTGCAGAGGAGCTTACAGGAGCAGTATGGCCTGCTGTGTATGTTCCAAATCAGCCACCTCCAGCCAAGACAAATATAAATATCACCCAGAGGCACTTGGTTATGAATGGTACATATGGATATGCATTTGTAAAATCAGGGGGTTTCTGCAACCTGAACAGATGTTTTGTCATTTCCATAGACTATAAAATAAAAACCTCCAATGGTAAAAACACTTTGATCAGAGGCCATTGTAATACAGTGGTGTACTAGTAGCCCCCTGGCCTAAAATAAACCTGAGCCTCTGCTCTGGTCTAGCCCTGTACTTGAGAGTGAAGTGGGAAGGGGGTCATATCCTCCTCCAAGCTGGAAACTACAAGTGGGGTGGTTCCCAAGAGGCCTGGTGAGGGCGCCAGAGAGACGAAAAAAGTCACCCACCAGCAAAAGCTTTAATTGCATCAAGAAAATTTTGGTTTCTCTGCGGCTGCCTAGTCAGACTCTCCCCAGTGCCCACCCCCCCCATTTAGATGGTGGTCACGAGTTTAGTGGGACATCTGCTTGTGTGTTACCGGGACAGAGGGACAGAATTAACCAGACGAAGCTTAAATGGCTCTGAGAAGCCCTGGTCCTGGTGGGAAAGGCAGATTCCGACTGAGCACAGATCATCGGCGGCTTGTTAGGAATGCGGAGCCCGATCGATCTGCTCTCCCCGACCATCTTTATTTCCCTTCCCATGAAGTGGAGCCCTTAATCGCGCTAAGCCTTTTCACGAGTCAATGAACCTGAGGGTGTGTGTATCTAATACATTCTCTCTCTCTCTCTCTCTCTCTCTCTTTCTGTCCCACCACTCCCCACCACTTTGGAAAAATAGAGAGAGACTGCATGTGTCTGTGTGAGGGGATTCGTGGAGGGTTTGGAGAGGTCAGAGGTCAAGCCGAATGACCATACAGTGTATGAGAGAGGTAAAGATGGAGAGGTCAGAGGTCAGGCCGAGTGACCATACAGTGTATGAGAAAGGTAACGATGGAGAGGTCAGAGGTCAGGCCGAGTGACCATACAGTGTGTAAGAGAGGTAACGATGGTGAGGTCAGAGGTCAAACCGAGTGACCATACAGTGTATGAGAGAGGTAAAGATGGAGAGGTCAGAGGTCAGGCCGAGTGACCATACAGTGTGTGAGAGGTAGTGATTGAGAGGTCAGAGGTCAAGCCGAGTGATCATACAGTGTATGAGGTAGCGATGGAGAGATCAGAGGTCAGGCCAAAACGATGGTACAGTGTGTGAAAGAGGCAGAGATGGAGAGGTCAAAAGTCAAGTTCAGTGACCATAAAGTGTGAGGGAGAAGTAGAGATGAAGAGGTCAGAGGTCAAGCCAAGCGACGGTACAGTGTGTGAAAGAGGAAGAGATGGAGAGGTCAGAGGTCAAGCTGAGTGACCCTAGTGTGTGTGAGAGAGGTAGAGATGGAGAGGTCGGAGGTCAAGCCAAGCGACGGCACAGTGTGTGAGAGAGGTAGCAATGGAGAGGTCGAAGGTCAAGCTGAGTGATCATACAATGTGTGAGAGAGGTATAGATGGGAAGGTCAGATTGTCCCCTACGTCTTAGCTGTGCCTTGGATAGTACGACTACTTTCACTAGAACATTTCCTCACTCCTGAAAAATGCAGCCTTCCTAATACACCCCCCCCAACACCCCCACCACCCGAAGCTCAGCACACATTTACGGTATTGCACATGCATAAAAACATTAGAGGGCGTTCTGGCCTTTTTCTAGCACAGTCATGAGATTTACTCATCTATTCCCCCCAAAGACCAAGCCCAAGACATTTTGTTTTTGGGTGCCTGGATCGGAGCAGCATGGTCTGGTGCTGGTACATTGGCAGATGAGCTTGGAGAGCTCCTGGCTTTTTCAAACCATTTCCACTTTCACATTTGTTCCATGTGATGTCACCCATCAAGGCTGAACCGAACCATTTTACCGAATCTCACAGCTATTTTCAGCTCAAACACACACACTGAGCTCACATTGGGCTCCTTTTGTGTTCCTCGCCGCCACAGAGGTTACACCACTGTGGCTTTCCAGGGATTCCATACGAATGGAGCAGGCGCAGATTCTCCAGTCGCTTGAGAAAGATGAAGAAGTGGGAGGAGCCTGCTGATTATACCCACCCCTTTGAGGGCGGGGCATAGTTTTCTGTCCCAGCCAATAGTGTTCAGCAACAGAAGCACAGGGGAGCTTCAGCTGAATAGGATTCACATCCAATTTTTAAACAAGACTACTGATCACAACTGACTCTTTAGATTTGTTTTCAGCAGTTAATTCCCACGGAAAGCAAATACAGAGCGGGCAGCTCGAATCGCGGGCCGGACACATATGTCCATGATGAAAACGGTGCCGCAGAAGCATAGGAGACGACGGAGAACGAAGGCAATTCTCAGAAGGAAACAAAAGCCAGTTCTGGCTGACGGAGCACAGGACCCTCTCAGCGACATTAACGCAGGAAGAGGCTTATTGCCCAGGGGGTCGTGGAACAGCACAGATGGCTGTTCAGCGGCAAAAACAATATCGATGGTAATGCGGCTCCTCTCCATTTTACCACAAAACTGTCATCTCGCCTCTCCCAAGAATAACATTAGTGACAAAAAAAAGCTCTGATGATCAAGATGTGAGGCTTCTGCCTTGAGAGGAAGTGTATCACGTGAAGAAAGGATTATCACGGTGTCCTCAAAGCCCCTGGCCACTACACTCCACAAGGGGTCATGATGCCTACATGCCTCGAACAGCGTTGGGAAAAAGAAAGAACTAGAGGGGCTATAACATTGGAATTCCAGATCTGGATCCCAGTAATGCAATCATGGAAATTAAAAGTCATTATGATGTCACACAAAAGCTCCACCAATGGGAGTGGAGGCCAGTCATATGATCTGGGATTACGGCTAACGTTTTAGCAGAGCAAACAAGCACCATGCTCTCCAGGCATGTTCACAAGCGCACACGTGTGCCGCCTCCCCCTCAGTTGCAGCGGCCTTCATTAAAATGGACTCCTTAAAGCCTCCATTTGTCTTGCTGACAGGGCTGCTATCGACTGGCTGGGATGCGCCGCATGATTCCACGCCTTTAAATGACTTCTTAGCCTGACGCTACAGTCCCCCGGTAGAGGTGGAGCTTTGTGTTGGACATTCCGTCCCTCTGGGGTATTTGTGGGAGCTGCCATTGGTGTCTATGTGGGGGTGGGGGGGTCTGCAGTGACACCCCCCATAAAATCTGCAAATCCTTATACTGTGAGCCCAGACCGCAGACATTGTCACCTGTCTACCGCCACTCCCGGCTGCACGTGTTCCAGTCTAATTTACACATCCTGACAGACTCTAGAGCACCTTCTGCTTTCACTGGGATTCCATCACTTACCACACGGCTTAACTGGCTGGAGATGAGCTTCCGATTTTATTCCCATCTTTCCACCCTTAATCCTGCCCAGAGATGAATAATTGGATATTTGCTTTTTTCCCCTAACGATTGAAATCATCCGGCAACGCTGGCTTTTAATGGGAACCAAGAGCGATCGCTTTCCTCATGTTCATTTTCCCTGCTGGCTCCCCGGAGTGGATGCAACTCGCAGCGCTGATTTGTCAGACGTAATAAAGTCACAGGGGTGTGGCTGAACCTCTCCCGGTCCGTCTCCGGCAGCCCCCCTCCCCCTCCCCCCCCACCACTCTGCCTGGTCCATAAATTGCAGTTTCAGTGCCACTGATCATAAACGAAAATAAAACTCCAGAGAAATAAATATGAATAACAGTGAAGCCCCACAGACATAAAGAGGTAGGTCAGCTTTCTCAGAGACTCGCAAGTATATAAGAATAACAAGAGAGACTCCAGATGGACCACGCTCAGTGTGTTACGAGTCACTGGGACCTGACAGAGTCCCTCAGGTCCGAAATGAGGCTTTACTCGCCCATTTATGAGACTGTGCAAGCCCATCCTGCACAGAGATGATCAGAAGGTCCCTGAAGTCACAATATGTATGGCCTCTATCTCGACTCGTCTGTAGGGGCAGAAGCGAGACCAGCGCTGGTAGGTGTTCTCCTCTGATGTTCTGGGTACAGAGGCAGTGAAGGAGCAGCAGCATAAAGTGGTCGAGGATGGCAGCCCCAGTGCATCAAGGAATAAAAAAATGTGTTTTTGTCCTGAGTAAATCCCATATAGCCCATATATAAAGTCATGACAGGGACTCGGGGGGAAAACAATCAGTCAGTCAATCAAATTTTATTTCATATGGCATTTTTTTATGACCAGCTTGTGGTGAGGCACTTCATGGTAGATTTTCTGAGGCAAATCAAAAAGGACCAATCAAAAGACAATTTACCAGAGGGAATCAAAATAATTCAGTGGCAGAAACAATATCAATGATAATGCAGCGTCTCTTGCAATTTTGCCCCAAAACAACCCCTCCCCACCCAAGAGTGTAATCTTTAGGGGAACAAACATTTGCAATTGTAATGGAAGGTTATTTAGAAGACTGACTTCATCCCCCAGAGAAACGCCAGTAGCTGGAATCACCAAAAGCTTCACGGCACATTTTCCAGAAGGAAAAGAAACTGGAAAACTTAATTTGCCACTCAAGGAAAATACACTAAATAATCCCTGGCCCCCTTCAGGAAGGGAATGCGTGAATGGTGGGCCGCACAGAGTTCTGCTACGCGTCGGCGAGATTCGGCTGATGGTGACAGAGATCTCTAACCACAGGGCCTTACACCACAGCCTGGGCTTTCCACCAGCTGGTCACATTCTGCCATATAGCTATTAGGGTGCAAAAGCAGCAACAGAGTGCAGGGAAAGTGCTGGAGGAACTTTGCCTGGTGTTTAGGAGCTGCTCTATCCCCAGCTCTGTCTGTGCACAGTCTGCATGTCCCTCCCTCTGAGTGTAAAGGTTTACACCAGGTCCTCCAGACCAGATCATGTAGTCAGGGGAACACAGTGTGCGTGTGTGTGTGTGTGTGTGTGTGTGTGTGTGTGTGTGTGTCCTGTTGATGCACTGGCATTCCATCCGGGGTGTCTCCCACCTGTCCTGGATAAGTTGCTATAGAAGATAAGATGGATGGATTGATGTATGGATGGATGAATGGATGGATGATTTCCTGCTATAAAAAGGTGCAACATTGATGGGAATGTCTAGAAATACACAGTTTTGTGAAAATGAAAAGGCGCGTCCATGCAGTCACAGCATCACAGGCGTTCAGTGGCCTGGAAGCAAACGCGCTGCCTTCAGCCTCAGCGCCAGCAGCAGCCGCTCGGCCCGATGTTTCTGTGCGGCTTCACTGCTATGCAGCCCTCAGCTAGGGGTATCGGCACGACGCAGCACATGCGACGACTTGGCCGGCGGCAGGAGAGGCACGGAGCTGCCCGTTGCCCCGCTGTAATTTTAGAGCTTGGCTCCACATGACAGAGGCGTTTTTAACTTCACACAGACGCCTTCCAAATCTTTCCCTATCTGGGCCATCTAAACCCACGCAGCTCCAGACGGGAAGCCTCGCCGCAAGGGAAAGCTCTCCTCTGGTGACGGAGCCGTTTCTTTGTGCTCATCCACAGCCAGACTTTTTGCCTCACGCTCTTTGTAGCGACAGCAGAGCCCCTGAGCCACGGACAGCCTGCAGCAGACTGAGGCCAAGTGATTTTTATGAATGGAAGCACGTATACAAACACGCCAATGTGCTTCATCCTATTCCAGCACATAGACTCACATTAAAGGCTGCAGGACATTTGTCTTCTTTAGATGTAAGTGGCAGTGAGCTTTATATCCATCTATCTTCTATATCCACTTATCCAGTACAGGATCTTGGCATGCATGCTCAATCACTCACTATTGGCAATTTCGAGACGCCGCCTGTCCTAATTGCATGACTTGCAGCCTTGCAGAGCAGCACTGGCAAACACAAGAGAGCACGCAAATGCCAAACCCACAGAGCTGGAGATGGGAACGGAACCACAAGCCGCCAGGGCTGAGACCACAGCACCAGGCACTGAGACAGCGCATCACCCACAGCAAGCAGGTCCAGAATCTTGTCAGAATATCTTATGGGTCGGTCATGACAGAGACAAGTGGCCAGGCTCAAAAATGAGCCATTGCTGATCAGCTCTTACAAGCTGCCTGTCCACACCCACTGCATACTAGAGGAGGGGCTTGTTCATACCTGGGGGCCCCTCAAATTGAAGAAACCCACAATGTATGTCAGAAGCGAGGGGTGGGCATCACTAATGCAGCGTGCAAATCCCTTAGTCATCTGACTCTCGTTCAAGAGACTCACCCCACATTTATTAATATTTCTCAGTTTTATCGAAAATAGTATCCTTTTACCTTTTATGCATGTGCCAAAACCCTTAATTGTAACCACCTTTGAACAACTGCATACCACTACATGAATATAACTAACAGGAATATAATTGAAAATACTGGTACTGTCTTTTAGTTCATAACAGGCCAAATGACCTTTATTAGCAAAGTGTGCTTATTATCCCTAAAGCATTCACACACCCATCACTGGGCCGAAAAACATGCCTTAACATGAAGAGGACGCCAGATAACACACTGTAGCACTACAACATGAAGACTTTAACCTTATCCTTTGGGACAGACTGGTCCCTTCAGCATTACACTTTGGGACAGACTGGTCCCTTCAGCATTATATTTTGGGACAGACTGCACACTTCAGCATTAGACTCTGGGGCAGACTTCTTGCTTTAGCAATTCACTTTGGGACAGACTGGTCCCTTCAGCATTACACTCTGGGATGGACTTCTTGCTTTAGCAATATACTTTGGGACAGACTGGACCTCTTAAGCATTACACTCTGGGACAGACTGCATGCTTCAGCATTACACTCTGGGACAATCTCCATGCTTCAGCATTACACTCTGGGACAATCTCCATGCTTCAGTATTACACTCTGGGACAGACTTCTTGCCTTTGCAATACACATTGGGAAAGACTGGTCCCTTCAGCACAGACTGCATGCTTCAGCATTACACTCTGAAACAGACTTCTTGCTTTAGCAATACACTTTGGGACAGACTGCTCCATTCAGCGTTATACTCTGGGACAGACTACACGCTTCTGTTTCACTTTGGGAAAGACTGCTCCCTTCGCATTACACCTTAGGACAGACTGCTGGCTTCAGCATTACAGACCCCTTCACCTCTTTTTTTGAGCAATTTAATTTTTCCCATTGGGACAGACCTCACACCTGCAACCTTGCGGAACAAACTGCTCCTTTTCACCTCTTTCTTTGAGGCAGACTGCACACCTCAGAGAACCTGCTGGGATATTCTCCTCTCTTTGGGACAGCCTGCTCCCTTTCATCTTAGGGAGGTGCTGCAGACTTTGGCCTCATCCTTCTGAGACAGACTGCTCCCTTTCCTTTAGTGGGAGAAGCCGTATTATAATTTGTTTTTCTTTAGGGGAATTAGTGTGGGGGAATGTGAAACTCCAGTCTTATTTACGGGGCCTGTTTATGAGCGATTCATGGGAAATGCTATAAAGTGAGGGGGTAGAGCCGACCTCGGAGAGGGAAGAGCCAGCAAGCCTGAGGAGGTGTTTCTGGAAGAGCTGAGGAGCGCGGCGCACAGGGTGAGTCTGGGACACATCCTATGGTGGCAGGTAACAAAATTTAAAGAGATATGAGCTCACTGGCTGAGACTGCAGTGGTCACAAATGCCCTATATTCCTCTGTGACAAACCCAACCACCCTCCAACAACGGTGAAAACAGATGTCACTCTTTCGCTGTCCCCCACACCTCATTTCCTTCGTGTTTCGCCCTCTCTTTCCCCCTACACAAAATTTGCCAGTCCCCCCTCCCCTCCAGCTTTTTCATATGCCTTGCTGATGCAAAGTGGGAGCAGAGCGAATGGCAACAAATAATTATGATAATGCAGCCACAAGCTTGCGGCAAGAGTAGGAACTATGGCAGCAGCAATGTTTACAGAAGGGTGGTAAGGAGCCATTTACACAATCACGGAAATTACCAACAATAATCATAGTAATGATACTGATAAAGAACGCGAGCGGCTCCTGATTTTACACATTCACAAGGCACAGACAGCTGCACCCAGCCAGCCTCACATATGGCCCCCAAGAGGAGCCGGGAGACCAGAAGCCAGCAGCAGAAAACGGGGAAGCAAAGCAGGCCTCCATTTGGGAGGAAAGAGCATCCAGTTGTGGCAGCTGATTTATAGTGGATGTAACTTTGAAACTATAGAACACACACCATTTCTGTGAGGCTGCCGTCACCATGCCGACTGTAAGGTGGACAGACCAAGAAAACTCCCTCTAGTGCCAAAGCCTCACACACAAACACACACACACACACACACACTCCAGTCTGCCTTAACGTCTCATTCACCAGGGACCGTTCTCCAACGGGACCCGCATCTTTACGGCAAGCCCATAAGCTTTTTGCCAATAGTGTTTTCGTTTTGTGAGGGACATCTTGGAGAGACTCTCCAGAGTGTTGATTTTGTAGACTGATTATCTTGCTGTTGTACCTTAGAGCATGATGCTTAAGTTAAATATCTTCTGCTAAAATAGTCATAAAAGGATAAAAGCTGACTGTATAAAGATGCTTTAAAAGCTGCAAAAAATATTGCACCAAGGCATCACATGAATAAACAACCAGAATAATAAGAAATAACCAGCAAAATGCCAAGCTAGCCCCAAGCCACATGTTCACAGGGAAATGTCAAAAAAGTGGAAAATATTATTATTAAAATAGAAATGAAAACATGAGAGTGACACTGACAGCTATTAGCTGCAGAGCCAAAAGCACCCATGAAATTAGTCCAGGTGCACGACAGCAAATGATGCAATTAAGGTGGTTAGTGGGACTCTGCCCCCCCCCAGAAAGGCATCACTGCTGTCCCTACTACATAAGAGCAGATGCATATCCCCTATCACAGCCAGCAGTGAAAGGCTGTGAGAAGAAGGAGACAGAGAACATGCAGTGCTGAGATGCTGTGAGAAACTGACTTGGAGATATGAGGGGGTGTGGCCTTCTTGGGCCGGGGGCGTGGCTATTGGGGGCAGGGAAAGGTCAGATGAGGAGCCTGCTGTGTTCTCATTCCACCCCACTGTTTCAGGGACCCATCTCCACTCCAGTGTCGATAGCAGAGGCCGTATTCCTTCCCTCTCCCTGGGTGTCTGTGGTAATTTTACCGAGTAGAATTATTATCAATACTCCACCCATCCTTCAATGTTCTCTAACTACTTTTCCAGGGCAATTCTTTGTCTTCTTTTTCCTTCTACTTATTCTTCATCTTTTTTTAATAATAATGTATTTATTATCATTATTATAATTATTATATAATATATTATAATCTTAATAATAATGATTAATTTCCACTTCCCATAACCAACTTTCCAGTGTATCCTCAGAAACCTACACAACTTACAACACTAACTGCAGTATTATGCTGCTCTTACATTCTTTGTCTCTCGTCTCTCTCAAATAATCCAGGTTAAGTGTTTCGCCAAGGGGGGGGGGGGGGGGGGTTTTGTGTCCCATTGGGCAATTGTTCTGGTGAAAAGCCCACATCCCATAACCTGCATGATTAGCCTCAGAGGCGGATTCGCAGACGCTCGGTGGGGCAGTGGGGGGGGGATTAAATAGCAGTATATGGTCTCTTAAGGGCGAGCTTATGCGCTTTGCCCTCTGTCTGCCTGGCCTGTTTAAATGGTAGAAGGGAGGAGGTAGAATGGTAGAAGGCAGGCCGTGGGCCTCTGGGAAGGGGGAGGGATAACGGAATGGGAGGTAGGGGGAAGTGGGACATGACTGCCCTCTGCCCGGCAGGAAGTACTCGGGAATGAACACCTGTCAGAGAAAACAATCCACATGGGGGTTAGGCGAGGAGCACAGGAAGTGAAGGGAACCGCATCTCTCTCCCATTCTTACTCTCATTGTCTCCCTCTCTCCTTCACTCACTCTCTCCCCCATCTCCTTCTCTCTCTCTCCCTCCCTCTCCCTCACTCGCTCTCTGTCCCCCTCTCTCTCCTTCACTCATTCTTTGTCCCCGTCTCCTTTTCTCTCCCTCCTTCTTCCTCACTCACTCCTTCTTACTATCCCCCTCTCTCTCCTTCATTCACTCTCTCACCATCTCTTTCTCCCTCCCTCTTACTCACTTCCTTCACTCACTCACTCTCTCCCTCTCTAGCTCTCTCTCTATCACTCTCCCTCTCTCATTCCGTCCTTCCTCTCTCTCTCTCTCTCTCTCTCTCCCCCTCTGTATTATCTCCAGGGTGAAATAGCTTTTCCAGAAACCATATATGAGCACTCGTAACATGAGCTGAGCTGACACATTGTTTCAACTGCAGCTGCTCTGATGCCTAATGTAGCAAGTCAGGGGTCCAGGCTACCAGACACTCCATACGGTACACAGCAGCTTCATACTCAGGCAGAAGCTCTCTGAGAGTCACCTTGATAAGGGAATTAATGAGAAACACATAACAAAACAAAATCCATCCATCCATCCATCCATCCATCACACATAACTGTAGACAATAATAAGCAGAATAATAATCTCTATCTTCTTCTCCTATCTGCTTCACCCTCTCAGACTTCTTGTCCTTCCTTTAATTAAAGGTAATTTTATATATTTGCATGCATTTGCATGAGTCACATGTGCAGCCAAGTCATTATTGCATCAGCAGGGAAAACAACAAAGTTCCCATGATGCACTTCTAATAATAAAACCTACTTCTTTGTACTCTACCCCCTTCCTCAATTCTCAGAGTAACATCCATGTTTCACAGGAACTCACTTTGGGGGGGGGGGGGGGGGGGAGACGTGTGACCCCCTGG
>JAODJU010000040.1:35269966-35314769 GCA_026776725.1 Gnathonemus echidnorhynchus
CTCCTGCGCCGCCTTCAGAGCCGCTGTCCTGCGCCGCCTTCAGAGCCGCTGTCCTGCGCCGCCTTCAGAGCCGCTGTCCTGCGCCGCCTTCAGAGCCGCTCTCCTGCGCCGCCTTCAGAGCCGCTCTCCTGCGCCGCCGTCAGAGCCGCTGTCCTGCACCACCCACAAAGCCACGGTCCTACGCTGCCATAAGAGCCGCTGTCCTGCACTGCTGTCAGAGCTACAGCCCTGCGGTGTCAGTCTCCCTAAATGGCTGCAACCTGTTGCACACTGTGGCCTCAGCACAGATTCCCTCACTGGAACAGGAAGCCATATACGTCCTTACAGTCAGCTACGGCGATCCCTGCCAGAGACACCCCCAGGTCCCTGCCTCCCAGTTCGTAGTTCAGACTGGGATTCCTTGGGCCTTCAGCTGCCCCCCGCCACCTTGAAAACACATTAATCAGTGGCTAATGGGTACATGTCAGGACAACAGGGGGTGAAGGAGCTCTGGGACCAGGACAACAGGGTCTATCAAGATACAGGAGATGTGACAGGGCATGTTTGGTATGCTACAGTCTAGAGCTGGGCGGTATGACCAAAAATTAATCACGGTATTTCTCAAAGTTATATTGGTTTCACAGTATATGACGGTATTATTTTTTAAGCACCACTGGGCGTTTACCACATTTTGCAGGACACATATTTGTTTTACGTTTTTGCATTATTCCCACAGGGAGGGGCTGTGCGAGTGTGTGCGTGTGCATGTGTGCACGCACACCTACGCTGTAGTGGTGCTGTGTAAAGTTTGGCGAATGAGACTAAAACCGCACTGTTGGTATCAATAATGGTATTTAATATCGATTAGTATCTGAGAATCGATTTTTGACAACCCCAGTGTCTCATTATTTTCAACTCCAGCGTTAGCTATATCTTTTATCGTTTCTGATCTTTCGCGGTACATTTTTAGCAGTGCAGCAGTGAAAAAGGTCCCCCCTTAAACAGTTTCTAGCTGCGGCACTTTCCGAACGTTGTGTAGGCTATTTAAACCGGTATTCATATCATAACAATAATAAAAAACGGTTTTCGGTATGAACCGTTATACCGCCCAACACCACTACAGGGACTCTTCCTGTTTATTTCCAAATAAGCCATGAGAGACACCCCCTCATCCGCTCAGGGACAAAGGACACTGGACGTACCACATCCCTCCATCACGGCCTCCGCGACTGGTCAACCTGAGACCGATGACCATCTAACCACACTGTAAGTCCTCGAGAAGGTGCGAGCCCTGGGTCAACCTGAGACCGATGACCATCTAACCACACTGTAAGTCCTCGAGAAGGTGCGAGCCCTGTGTCAACCAGAGACCGATGACCATCTAACCACACTGTAAGTCCTCGAGAAGGTGCGAGCCCTGTGTCAACCAGAGACCGATGACCATCTAACCACGCTGTAAGCCCTCGAGAAGGTGCGAGCCCCGGGGGGGAGGGGGCTCACACAGCAGACAGTAATGTTCCCATACAGATGTTTGGAAGAGCCACATATTGTCACACTTCGTCATGCTCAAACAGTCCAAATCTCACAAGGTTTTTAGCACAAAACACACTCATGTTGTTGCCCAGTCCATCCAAGTCTCCAAGCCTTCCTCCTGATCTATTCCTCAGACATTTAGTCCAGGAAATTTCCTAACTAAACACACCACTTTCACAGACAAATTATTTGCAATTCATTCATTCAGCTTTTCAGGGTAGAACCGAAACCCCACTGGTGCTTCTTCCTGGCCTAACGAGGATCTGAGCAGAGATATTCACAGGTGTCCAGCTCCTGCTCACCTAGAGTTTTGGCCACCTCCAAATCCTGCTGCATATAGCCGATGCTCTTCTCTGTGTTGCCGAGCGACCAGTAAGCAGAGCTCAGTGCAGAGAAGACAGATCCGCGCAGCTTTAAGCTGCAGGTGCCAATCTTCAGCGCCGCTTCCAGCACCACCACCGACGCCCCCTGGTGGCTGGCTGTCAGCAGCTCCTGGCCAATGACCGAAACCACCACAAAGGGGCTCTTGTCCAGCTTCATCTTCTGTAGCTGTTGGTAGGTGGGCTCCAAGGACTCTGCGGGAGGAGAAAGAGACGGGATTCAGCAATGAAGAAAAACATAAACAAGTGGCTGCTTACCACCAGGTGGTACAGGGTACATTTTAATTAGCATCTGCCACCTGAGGCACCAGGCATGGCTGCTTGATTTGAGGTAGAGAGGAAGCTAGCATTCCCCAAGCTGGTCAAGAAGCAAGGGATCAGGCATGACAGAGGCATGCTGCTCACGCAGACATGGGGTTACGGGTGGACAAACAAAGAGAGCTACAGGTACGTCTATGGCCGCAATAACAGCCATTACTCACACAGCTGTGTTTTAGTCTGGAGAAAAGGCTCCAAAATGAGGCCATTCAACGTGGCAGCCTATACTTCAGACCGATCCTTTTAGTGGCCGTCTGACAGCTGCCTAGAGCGCAGCACTCGCGGTGAAAGAGCATCATAAAGAAGACAGTAAAGCCTGTCACGGGAACGATGGTGAAATCCAGCACAGGGCCACGGACGCAGCACTGAGAGCGGCATGGCGGACTCATTAGGGTGATCAAAGGCGTGGGGGAAGGAGAGATGGCAGAGGATGAAAGGAGATTCATGGGAGGACACGAGAAAGCGCGGAAGATTCATGGAGAACATGACAAGAGAAATTGGCGGTTTGTGCAAATGTGGAGAGCAGGACATCTCAAAGGATCACATAATGGCCGTCGGTGCGAGAACACGGGGAGGACACGCCAATTCCACACACACACACACATATCAAACCCACAACCCTGAGGGCCACGGCAAAACCCCCTCAGTGACGATGGCCAAACAGCGGCGCATATAAACGTTTCCCGATGAGCCACCAAAATCACGGTTTTCTAGCTCTCTGGGTTCACCAGAATAAATCAGAGCTGTCATCTCAGTAAGGGGGGGCTGGACGGGGGGGGGGGCACTTAGAGAAGATAGCATGTGAGCGCACGCAATCTGCACTCGGAGACGATCAAAACAGAGGCCATCAGACTGTCACAGGTGATTGTGTGATCCGAAGCCTGGCTTTGTTTTGGACGCCCGCCGCCCACTCCGAGCAGCTCCCAGGAAACGTGGGGAAAATGGGAAGGCTGAGGCAGGCAAGGTGACCTCTGGGAAGGGGAACGGAGCTCAGGGAGGACCGAAACCAGAGGCACACACATAAATCAATGCCGGACTATGGGGTGGGGGGGGTGGAGTGGACGGGGCAGAGGTGACATCTCCAGCATGGTTTGAGGTGAGGGGCCGTGCGTCAGAATCTGAAGCAGAATGCCTGGTCCACACAGTCAGGCGGCATAATGCCTACGTTTCCTGTTTGCTTAAGTGATGCCTTCATCCAAAGCAAAACGTACACGTCTGCTAATCTTACTGCAGCCAGGACTCAGGCTTCTCTAAGCACTGCTCTTTCGGCCCCCAAGATAACTTCTGCAGTCTCACTGCAAATTATGCGATTTCAGCATGGGGCATTTCTGGCCCATTAAAGCCAAAGGCACACACAGATGTCAGAAATCAGCCATCCTGTGCAAACAGCCCTTTCTCATTCACAAGCCCTTCGAGGAACTTGGAATACCTGGCAGAAGTGACGTATGACTCAGGATGACGTGTACAATGTGATCACAAATCAAGGTACAAATATATATACATTACTCTATAAGTGTAGATCTGCATTTTGATCAGGTCTGTCAATGCACACAAGGGTACCAGCAGGAATTGAAGGGACCAGGCACAGGAACCAATCTTAGGAACAGTGTCACAGGAATCTCAATCCGCCATTTCAGAGCAGCTCGCTGTCCTCCAATTGTCAAACTGTACTATAAGTGACGTTTTTGAGTGGGGTCCCCAGAAAGAGTAAATGGACCCCTGTGTGGTGCTCTATTAGCTAGCAGGGAGGTACTGTGTCCTCACACCGGGGTCCACATGCTGCCCGTGGCTCTGTGTGTGTGATGCCCACATTTGCTCAGGTATACTTCACATTCAGTCCAGCCTTTCCTCCCACAATCCAAACGTAGGCAGTGAGGGGGACTGGTGAAACTACATTGACCATAGTGTGCGACCGTAGTGTATGACCATGGTGACTATAGCATGTGACCACAGTGACTGTAATATGCAAACATTATGTGTGATCATAGTGTGCAACCATATTGATCACAATGATAGACTGGCATGCTGCAGAAGGCCTACCCAGTCTTGTGCCTTGTGTCCGGCTCCAGACTCGCCAAGACACTGCACTACT
This sequence comes from Gnathonemus echidnorhynchus, assembly GCA_026776725.1. NCBI lineage: Eukaryota > Metazoa > Chordata > Actinopteri > Osteoglossiformes > Mormyridae > Gnathonemus > Gnathonemus echidnorhynchus. Next base: position 35,274,269 of record JAODJU010000040.1, read on the forward strand.
TACAGTTACAGAAAATGGATGGATTGCATCCAGACTTTAGACAATGGATTCAATAACATATTTCAGGAAGGATTTACCATCAATAGATTACTAATACATTCCTAATCATTCATTTGTAGGATTTGCTTAATTATTAAGTTAGGGTGTTGCTGTATTTTTCTTCTGGTAGGTTCATGACCCAAACTGTTAAAACAAGGATAAAATTGATAACATTCAAATTCAACAGGCATACAGTGGAAATCTATCCTTCTCATTCATAAAATAGGCAGGGATCATTTTCCCAGTGATATGGAAACAGCAGTAGAAAACCACAAAGAAACCACATGAAACCATAAAACAAAACCTAAAGAAAGGTCAGAACTTCACATCAAAGGCCTGAAGTGAACGTACGCAGCGGGGCAGCAAGCAGTGGCCAGCCACACTCAAAGACCTTTGTGGTCAAACAGAATGTTTCTGAATTCAACATAACAACCCACCCCCCACCCCACCAGAAAAACCCATGTAGGAAACTCTGGATAACTGTCAGACAAATTAGGGCGAGTCTCGCTTTCCAGGGCTAGTTCAGAACCTTCCCATTTTACAGCTGTCATCAGCAGAGACGCGGAGGAGAAGCTCAGCACTTAGCGAGAGGCTCCTGACAACACAGCCCACTCTACACGCCACCTCTGCTCATTTCAGGCACTGATATTCCTGTGAACCAGCGCAAAGGGTGACGTTTGAACCATGCAAACACAGAGCAATCGCAATCCAAGGATGTACTCTTAAACGAAATGTAATCTTTTTGAAGATGGCTCTTGTCGCCTTGACAGCCCTTATAAAAACAGAGAGAGCGAGAGAGCAAGAGAGCACAGGCATGGTGCACTTATGGAGCGGCAGGAAGATCCATTAGCCTAAGGGCACAGTGGGCCACCCACAGCGAGTGAGGCGGCCATTTTGTGCGATCCCTGTCCCATGGCAAAGAGACTCACATGCTGTCCATCACTTCTGACTTCAAAGAGCTTATTCCGGCAGTGTTTCAGTTCTTAAGACACCTGGATGATACAGCGGGTCCAGTGCTAGTGGACATCTTTGAGGACCAGAAGACCAGACTGCTGCTGGTCCAGGAGAAATCACCTGAGACGACCAAAGAGACCACCATTGCCCATGAGGTACAGACAGGGACGCTCAAACCAGGAAGGAGATACACTAGCCCCAATTAATCTTTCAAAGTAAAAACAATAAAATTCTGGCCAGGAAATGGAGACAAGATAGCACTAGGGCTGAACAGAGAACAGAGAAAGGGGGAGAGCCTGCCTGGCTCGGCCTCCATGTATATTCTTATCAACTGAGTGTCGGCTGCGTTGGCTAAGACTGACCCAGAGAGGGAATCGCTGTCCTCAATCCACCCGCCATACTGTGCCTATTTTCCTTTTGTACAGTAAGTAGATGGGGGGGGGGGGGTCGCTGTCTGGAACAAGGTCAACAATTAAGAGATAAAATGAGCTTTGTTGTGGAAACCCGTCCTGGGATCTTGAGCTGTGGGTTGGCAAGGTTCCCGGCAAACACGTCTCAGCCACAATAGCCGTTTAATGCCACGGAGAGAGATTTCCATCCCCGTCCTACTTTTCATGCCGGCTCTGACACAAAAATATGCACCCCCACCCTCTCGGAAAGCCAGCTATCTACACAAGCACATCAGCTCCTCAAATCCACCACTCTGACAATCATTTAAGCAAACAGGGGATCCCACTCAAAGACCACAATTATCCGGAGGAAGATACCATGGCACTTAGTAGGTTTGGTATCAGTAAAGGTTTTCTCGTGATACACACCACAGAATTAAACTAAGCATTGTCAGAAGGGTGGGGATAGCTGGGTCAACCCACAGTGCCCCATTGCTTAATGAAGAACGAGTCTGTGGGGAAAATGGGAGACTAAGAGCTCGATGGAGACACTCAAACACACACGCAAACAATCTGAGGGAAAGAGAACAAATGACAAAAGGATGTGTGCTGGTAAGAGGTATACAGTTACTACAATTACAGAGCAACTGTGAAAGTCAACAGTCCCATCATTTACATGGCACAGTGCCCTGGCGCTTAAGGGTCTGTTTGAACAGTTAATGATCTTCAAGCAGCTTGTGAATGTCGGGCACTTCTCCTTGACACTAGCACTGGGTGAAGAACACCATCACCTATAATCTACCATCCCAGACAGACAAATTACAGCTGGGCGGCCGCTTACCTCGTAGCGGAGACTTCATGGCGGCCTCCACCATGCCCACCAGCAGCTGCAGGCTCTTGGGGTCCTGGGCCAGGCCGGAGGCGAAGGCAGCCAGGGCGTCGGCATGACGACCCAGGTACTGAAGGGCGACACCCTGTCGGAAGTATGCCTGCGAGAAGGAGCACACACAGCTCAGTCCTATGTTACAGTCCCAGCATGCACCACAGCTGTATCACATGACAAGTACAAAAAGTGCAGTCATACAAAACGTAGCATGTAGGAAGACAGTTAGCCTGACATTAGCTGAATTCCCAGGAGGGGCTCTGCTGTTGTACCTTTCAAGGGTCTTCAGACCTGAAAGCCACATGACTCAGTTTTTGACAAAAGGAAAATAGGAGCAAATCTCAGGAAGCTTGAACTGTTCTTTCAGTAAACTGATATAACGGTGGAGGGAATCCAGGAGAAACCCCCCTGAGCTGATTCTGCCCCACAGATTCTCCCAGTAAGCTTACCGAGCAGACATAAAAAAAAAAAAAAAAAAAAAAAAATGAAAGCCTCCTGGCTTTCCAAATGCTTCCCATTGCCATAAAATCCCTGGCCTGGTCAGAGGAAAGTCCCAAAATATAAATAAATATAAATAAAAACACACCAAGATAGATTTTTGCATCTTTTTCCAGTTTTTAAAGACATGTTCCCCTGCATAAGCCACATCTCCATCTTACATCTCCCCACAATCCCTCTTCCCCTCTGAACCCAGTCACTTGATAATTGATTTATTGTAACTATAACTTTCTGTTAACACCAGCCCAATGGTTTAATGTTTATTACTGAATCACCACACCTCCAGGACAGGGGTTTTGAATTCCAACATATGTGTGTGGAGTTTGCATACTTTGTCTGTATTTTGATGGGCCTCCTCCTATAGGTAGGTGAATGAGTCAAAATGCCATGTGTGTCCTGTGATGAACTGGCATCCCATCCAGGGTGTCCCCTGACTTGGGCCCTATGTTGACTTGGATGGGCTCCAGGCTCACTTTATCTCTGTTTTGGACAGTTATGGTACTTATAAAGATTAAAAAGTATAATATTATTATAATATTTAATACAATGTTTCAGGTGTGATTTCCTAGATATATAGCACCAAATGTATTGATTTAATCATTAATATTTATTTGCTCATTATGTTTTGTTGGAATGTTTTGTTAAAGACATTTAAAACAACTGGCATCCCATTCAGGGTGTCCCCTGCCTTGTGCCCTGAGATTCCCGGGATAGGCTCCAGATCCCCTATGATCCTGACCAGGATAAATGGTTGTATGAATGGATGGACAGGAGAATCCCAATTTCTGTCACCGTCAGATTTCTGGCTATGAAAACATGCAAGCCCAGACGGATCATCAGGGAAAGTTTCCTGGGATCTCGCACCAGTGGCCACACAAAATGACACAAATCTAATTTGCAATTAGCGCCAAAAATGCCTTTTCATTAGATCTCCTGAGCATCTTGCCCCAGCTTGAACAACTAAGGGGATGCGGATTAGATAAAATGAGACATGACATAGAATTTATGGAGACCAGTAATTAATTTCGCTTCCACTTCACCAACCGTTGATTACGGGGTCTCTCTCTCATCCAAAACTTCATTTAAATGAATGGGGACAGAGATTAGATTCGAAGCATTAACCTTTGCTCTAACTGTGTTATTACAGGAGCAGACGGACCGGCGTGTCTGTTCAATATTAATTGCATCTCACACGCACGGATCTCGGGGGCTGAGAATGGAGGCAAAGGAAAGCAGAGGCGATGTTCTGCTCCAGGGGACGGTAGGCATTTAAAAGCACTTCTATCTTTGATTAGATTTGCTGTATGACTGCCCTCGCTATGATATCGTTAATACTCTTCTGAGAAAAGAGACCAATGCTAGGGAATAGGGTCGGGGCTCGCTTCAAACAAATCTGATCTCTTCAGTAGTTTTTTTTCCTAAATGTTAGAGTTCCTGATTTAAAGGCTTGTAGCTTTAAAGAATATTAAAGCAATCGTGTGTGTTTGTGGGTAAACAGTACATTTCGTCCGTTTTTATTTTACTTACACGGCAGGTTGGGGCATGCATACAAAATAAAAGCGCGGGAACTGAGCCAACCGCTTCACCTGCTGAGGAGACTCTGCACATATGATCAGATACGGGAAACGCAAATCAGGCAGACGCGGCTAGACGCGCCTTTTTAATAACGCGGATGCCCCCGTGACCGTCCGCGAGATAAGCAGGAAGCGAAGTACAATAAAAGCTGAGTGAAATTACATATCTAACCAGTGGTTAACCTGCCCCTGCAGCTGCTCTTCCTAAGATACACATATAACTAGATTTGATTTAAATAAAAAAGAAGTCTCAAACAGATAATCACGCCCCCCTCCCACGCCAGAGTCAAATGTAGCTTATGAAAATATTAGATAAAGATTAAAGGAAATCCTAAAAGTAGCACCGTTATCATATCACATTAGGCGTGCCGAGGGCTGTGAAGGGTGCAGCGGCTCTGGCGGTGTATCTGCCCGCTCCCTTTGAGAGAACACTGCAGACAAACCGAACGACAATACCTTCGCTGAGATCTGGTTAGAATGAAATAGGCACGCTGACTTTAAAAAGCTTAAGTGCGTCGCGCATTAACGCGAGAATTTTTGCGCCTCCGGGCACTTTAGGAAATGCGCGGATGTGTGTTAAAAAAAAGGCTCGGAACACAGTGGATGCGTGGCGTGTACGGTGTGGCTGCGGCGTCCATGTTAACCGCAGGAAATCTGTGCAAAAGAATCCCGAAACCCACCATGGAAATGGCTTTTAAATTGAGCCAGATTAAGTGCAGAAAGGTAAGGTTTTTGGTATCAGCGCCACAGCAGCTGGTGTGGACAAACGCGCGGTTCCGCGCCGCAGCCGCACACGCCATGCGGCCAGTGTATTATAGGCCTAATGCTTAGAAATATTGCAAGAAGCACAAACTGCAGCCCAATCCAACATCAGGAGGATAATTTGTGACACTTAATTATGAGGAATATGTGTAAAACAGACTGGGAACTGGATATTCCAGGGTGGTGCAGGGTCAGACCAGGAGGACCAACTGTTACAAATAGATTCTGTTGCTTCTCATAGCCCAGACCCTTATGACCAATTATCAACCCAACGCCCATTTTGTTTTCTTGTTTCCTTCCCTGTGCCAACAGCAAAACAGCTGTTTCATGTTTTTCACCATTTTGTTAAAGCTATCTTCAGTCCTGTCCCAAAATAAAATACAAAATTCCACCCTGCTCTCCCTCGTAATCTGTTCACCATCCTGCCTTGCATTATGGACTTTTTTAGAACTGTTTTTTTTTTTTTTTTGCTCTGGGTACAATAATAAGAAAAGATAAGAAAACAACCTTCAGTAGAAGGTGCTGATCTCAGTGTGTCTCGGGTGGCAGACAGGCCATCTCCATGAACATAGGTGCTATCAGCAAAAGAAGACCATCTCATTGAGGGATGTGAATAACGGAACTCAGCTGGTCCAAATCCCAAGTGTCATCATAGGACTACAGATATCATTATAAGACATCAGTTCACAGTTATTTGGATAGCTTAGGATACATACACTGAAGACACTACTTAAAATCAATACTCAAGTGATTAGCAAACAGCACCTGGATATGGGCAGCTCTAAGATGGGGGCGCGGGTGAATGAATGATTTAAACTGAGGAATAAAATCTGTAACTGCCCCCACAATCCCACCCAATAAAGGCAGCCTCGGTGCTCTGGGGCTGGAGCCACAAACAAATCACACCTCATTAAACAGAAACATTCACAAAAACCAGAGCAGAGATTCAGATAAAATCCTGAAAGCATCTCTGACAGTCAAAAATTACAGTTTCCACTTTTTTGGTTTTGCTTTGCATGCATGGTTCGTGGTTCAAAACAAAATGGGTTGAGACTATAAAATTAATCTCTGTTTGTTTCCTTATTTATTACTCAATTCTGAAACGTGCTGATGTAGCAGAAGCAAGACAATTGGCTCGGTGGGACAGCGGCAGTGTTTTGCCAGAAGTGAATTTGTGTGCAAAGAAGAAAGCGAACCTTAGATAAAAGGTTTCTTGTTTCTTCAACTGGTTAATATTTCATGGCTGCTCAATTGAAGTAGGTGTTTAATATTAATCTTGTTTGCCATTAAAAGATACACAAAACAACATCACATACATACAAACAAAATATATATTGATACAATCATGCTACTTGAGACTCGTCAGGTTGTATCAGGCTTGATTTTTGGTTTGGGGGGAGTTCAGCGGGTCAGGGGAAGGAGACCGACAGACTCTGGGCATATGCAAGGGCCAACTGTTAGGCTTACCCTCTCAGCAGCCTACGGCCCTATGACACCCCCGGCACCTATCCATCCCGGTTTCAAGCAGTCTCACTGGCCAGCTGCCACTCCCAGCACCGCCGCCGTCTGTCATTCAGCCCGGTCTCGTTAGCACCTCCGCAGAGCCCTAAACTCCCACAGATTCATCATGTGTTCCTATTTTTTTTACTCCCAACCATCTTCACAAAAACACACACAACCCACTCAAATGCGCAGGATCTCACAAAAAACTATCTGAAACCTTAACGGATACCTCAGTACCTGCAGAACACCAAGAATTGTTTTTCTTCTCTCTCTCTCTCTCTCACACACACACACAAACACACATACACACACACACAGATTCCTGAGACTGATCTGTAAAAGTTACATTCACTGTTGTATCAATTTATTGGATGGATAACAAACCAGCTGCATTACATGTTTTTAGGAAAAACTCCAATCAGGGTCAGAGTCTAACTCAGGAACTAGGGGAAAAATCAGTCCATCAGTGGACATTCACTTGGAGGAATTCATACACCAGGAGGAGGAAATTCACACAAAACTGGTGGAGAAGATGTAAACTACTCATACACAAAGATGAAGTTTCCAAGCTGTCAGAATGCACCATTTCCTAAACCGCTACTCCAGCACCAATGTTATGACATCCTCAACTAAACATCAAAGATGCATGGGCAATAAAATAATTCAGGTGTCCAAGCGATTAGTACCGCAACAAGACACTCAGGAGGTGAGCTTTCTGTAACTCAATGCCATAAATAAAAGAGACCTGCTTGCAAAGGTTTCATGGAGGAAGGACCCTGTGGTAACCATCACTCTGATTTATGAGCAAGTTTGTATTAAACGACACACTAGACCTGATGGTCAAATGCCAAAGTAGGATGTTATCATTTCAAACCAGCACAGCTGTTTCTCTGATACGCCAGGAGCATCATCATAATAGCTAGTTGAGAACGAACCATCACCTTTTTATTCTTCGACACATTCGACGACGATTTCAGACCAGCCCATGATTCAGTTGGTTATTGCAGATGACTAAAAAACTGCTGAAATCTTGAAAAAACATCTCACCTCAAGGTGTTACCAAGTTGGCTCATGCCTATACCATTCAATGCCTGCATGCTCAGTGAGTAGACCCCCACCGGCAGTGTAATGGAGTCCAAATGTGATACTTCTGGGCTGACAGCAGGTACTACCACCCATCTCCGCCCCCCACCAACCGTGCCCACCACCCATCCGTCTGTCCAACCAATCCCCCACCCAAGACCACCTTCTAGACTGCATAGAACCTCTTGCCTAGCAGCTTTTTACTGCTGGACTGCTGGCTAACAATGAGAGCTCACTCGTGGAAGCGCAGACTTCACTTTGGAGGAGGTGAGCTAGTGTCAAGTGCTTAAAGGACAGAAAATAAATGAATACTTACTGGTATCAAAAATCATGAACCTCAAGCTATTTGATTAAGTGGTCCAGGTCCATCAGTGATTTTCAGTGTGACCCAAAAATGTCATAAATTCAGCAATTCTGTCAGATGTTAGTGCAGAATCTCAAGGTCACACCGCAGATATGGGAGTACAAAAGATCTCAATGGCCTACTTTCATACCCATGGACTGCTGCCACCTATGGAAAAAAATTCAGTGAAAACGCAAAGGGAGGCCATTTTTAAAACTCTGATTCAGAAGATGCAAAGTGGGCCTGAAATAAAGCCTTCGTTTCATCTGATGTCTTGCAGCTGCTACTCAGAGCTCAGCCACCTTCCTTCATTGACTCAGGAAAAAAATTCTTTGAGATTGAGAAGGACACTGCTAGGGCTTCCCAATTCTGAAAAAAATGTGAATCACGATTTTTTTTTTTGCTTAGAATTAAGGCCACGATTTTTTTTCTCAAATGGAAACATTTACTGCAGTCATTAATCTGCAAAAGGAAACACAACAAAACATGACTGTGCCAAACATATGATTTGGATTGGCATATCAACTTCTGACAGCAGAAAGGAAATGCTCAATTGGCCATTCAATTAGGGTAATCAAAACAGCCGTACCAAAAGTTCCAGTACCAAAAGTGCCAGTGGGGTACTTTTGTAGTACTTTGGTACTTTAGGTTCGGACTTCAAACACTTTCTTTGTTGATCAGTCATACAAATAGCCTGCCTCTGAAACGCAATACAACCGCTGTCTTGAAAACAGTTTCAAACTCAGAAACAGCGATAAATGAGGTAAAACAAAATAATAATAATAATAATAACAATAATAACAATGGATGCATGAACAAATGAAGTGACCCAGGCTTTAACTGCGATCTGGTCAGAAGAACCAGAGATCAGGATAGCATAAAAAGAATAAAGTATTTTATAATATACTAGGGCAACACAGTATTGTTAAATTTCTAAGTATGGCAATGTGATTTTGTTGTAATAAATATTGAAGTATTTATAAAACAAAAAAGGAGTTCAACATAAATTTCTCACAAACCCATCTAGGAGTGGTTTAAAAATGATAAAAAATGATTTTGATTGTCTGTGAGAATGAATGCAGCACTCGTGCAAAAGCAGCAGAGGTAAACTTTAAACTGATTTTTAAACATATAGGAATAATAAACAAAAGGAATAATAATTAAAATTGTATTTTTTGTCTTTTTTTCTTAAGACAGAGTAAAAATGTTTTAGCTAAACAAACTTCCTGCACTATAATGTCCGCATCGAATTGAAGGTAAAAAAAAAAGTCTGACCTTAATCTAGCTGACTGGCGAAGTAAGAATTGCATGTGCATAACATACGATGTTGGTACTAATATCGCACATCATCCAGCCCTATAATATACTACAGCCATTTTTTTAAATTCAGTACAAAATACCCCACCTCACGTTGTGATGTCATTCAGTGCCGATATCAGTTTTTGCATCAGTGGAAAACCAACACCTTGAAGTACCGTACTTTTCTTACTTTCCTGAAGTACCAAAAGTAAGGTACCTGGTGCGGTGGAAAAGCGCCCTTTAAAGAGAATGCAGAATTATGGGATGCTTGAGACTCTTTGGGGAAAAGTAGGAGCACTTGTTTTGATCCAGCTGATATAATATAATGCAGAAGAAGAACGTTGTAATTTAGAAATGAGATTGCATACAGGTGTGAATCGAGATCACGATTTTTGTATGATTAATTGTACATCCCTAGGCACTAAAACAGAAAAACAGCTGGAATGTCCCACATCTGAGGCAAAAGTCATTGTAAACACAAGGACAACACAAGCATACTAAGGTTCACATTGTTCTTCAAGAAGGACCCCCATGTCTTCCTGGGAGGTCCACTATACCAAGACCCCATTTTGTTACGTCTCATTAGGGGTGACTCTGGAGGAAAACAGCTATATAATCCTTCACTAGCTTTAGATCATCAGTACATGACTCAGGCTTTCACTCCTACGATGGAGAGTGGTGACATGGCTGGCTGACAGTTAAATAGCAAATTCAGACCAGAGCTGGTCAACAATTAGGGCTTGTTTAACATCACGAGCTGGTTAGTTACCAGGCTACACACACATGCTGTTTAAAATGGAAAAAAACTATATTAATCACTGTCAGAATTTGTCAAACCCTGAAAAATGAGTGCGAGGCTTGTAACGAAAAATGTTACAAGGCATTCTCTGACTGGCAACGGAGGTACAGATTCGATGAGTATGCCGAACAAGATGGCTTGGCAAAACAACACAGAAAATGGAATAAAGTTACCAGCCCTATTCAGTAAAAGATTAATCAAAAAAGGGACTTGAAGAAAGAGCAGCAAACCTAGGCAGAATGACAGCAAAGACCTTTGGTCACACGATGACTCCCTGGTTACATAAAACTATTTAGGTTCTCCTCCTTCACCCACTTTGAAAGAAAGCCTTGGCACATGGCTTAAGGATATTATTTCTGAATGGTTTCACATCAAGCTCCCCTTAAGAGGCTCCTGATCTCTTTTTGGTTACCTCGTTGTCTGGAATTCCAGAAAGGGCTGTTATCAGTTAACACATGCATTAATTACAAATTGCTACTATAATCAATGAACAAGCAGACAGAAACTGATTATGAGCCATTAAATGTTAGCTTCTCAACTCCTATGGGAAGTAAAGACAAATATATCTAGTCCCTGCACTGGGCAAAGGTAGGAGTAGGAGGATTTAAAGTCTTATCACAACAAATACTTTTTCAGCAGCCAAGCGGTCCTGTCTTAGATCCATGACACTTACACATTGATATGGTGGCATTTCAAAAGTCTAAACAGATTCTTTCACAAAAACAATGTGCCAAGGCATGTGCAAGAGTATATACTCATTTGGCTTGACAATCTCTTAGGCAGGCCGCACTGGCTTTAACTCATCTATCCCGGTAAGTGGCACAAGAGTCAATGTGACAAGAGTGCAATTTCAGGGTCAGGATTACTCATATGGAATAAAGACTCATCAATAAGGGCAAACTACAGCCTTTTCTTTTTTCGTACACTGACAAATATTAGCAAGAGAAGATATTGAGCTTCCACTGCAGCTAAAACACCCTCCTAACATTTACATGAATAAAGAATTCCTTCAGCTATAGAGTACTAATTGCTTTTCAGACCTGGGTCGTCAGTCTCTATTTGTGTGGCAATAATTACCCATGATAAGGTGCCCGGTTCAGGCGAATAACATCCATCCCCCTCAAAAAAACATGGTACTTCAAAGGCACAGCTAGCAGGAATGAGCACTCCCTGTGCTTCATCATCATCTAAACGTCCCATATCTTTGCTCCCCACTCTCTTCCACCCTTGATGGGATATGGATTAAACCTTCTTTTTCCTGTACCGACTGGATGCACTCACGTCATTGAGATGACAGTGGGACAAATACACGAGCCACTTTGTAACAAGATGAAGAATGACAAATGAGCTTAACACTTTCTGAGATGCAGTTTTGAACTAGACAGTACAGAGGAACGTCAAACATTCTCCATCAGCAATCCTGCACAGCTGTATGGAGTAAACAGAATGCAAACAGAAATGTGCTAACAATAGCAGACTAAAGAGGCTAAAACAGTAGCATCTGGTAAGAAACGGACCAAATCTAATGTACCTGTAAGTACAGTAACCTCAACATAAGGCTTTTCTTCTCGCAGAGGCCAGGGAGGTAGCAAGCTCAACGGCTCATTCTGCACCTCTGTGAGCTCTGGGCAATGCTTGAAGATCTTGCTCAAATCTTTCCCTGATCGGAGACTTGGAGGCACTAGGAGGCAAATCATTTTGAAGCTGAGAACTTGAAATGGAATTATCATGTACTATGCCTGGAGTTGGAAGTGATTCATTGGCAGTTGTGTTTTAGTCTACGAGGACATCAAACAAGAGGTAGCCGCAATTCATGGAGAACCTACCCCCCCTGTCATTTTTCACATATGTGGCACTGAGTTCAAAGTGGCCCCCGCTCATCGACATCCTGACTACTGATGAGGAAGCGTTCCTGCACCCACCTCACCCTTGATCCCGGTAACAGGAAACCATGTATGATTCAGCACCCTGAAAGTCAAGCTGTGGATGACAGGGGAAGAAAGAGGAAGAGCAGGTAAAATAAGGGGGTAGGTGGATTAATCCGCCTCCCCCCCCCCCACCACCACCACTAGGATTTGCAGCTGGGCTGCAGGAACGCAGATGCAGAGATCTCCCAAGCGATCAGCAGATAAACATACTTTAACTAGCAGCACATTCACAGGCCTAAATAACAGGGGCCCCAATTCCCCAGCGGACAGCCTGCGCTGCAAACTTCATGCTGTAGCAATTTAACTCTCTGATGAGCCTCATGCTGACTTGTTCCACCTTATAATTGGAGCGGGAGGTAAAAGAAAGTAGAGACTGGGCTCAATTATTTGCTATTTATTGACCAACAATTCACTTGATCTTATAGACCTTCCTTGGCGAACTATACACCTGCCAAATCATCAAGTTAATGAACATACATTCCTGAAATAGGGGCCGTGGAAGGCCTTCCTCCCTATAACTGATTCCTAGGCCATGTACTGGATTGATCTTGATGCACCTGATGGTGTGGTAACATTTACAAAATGAAGTGGAACCATAGACACCCAAAGTTTACAAACTAATCCATGTTGTAGTGGAACTAGCCAGAGATCCAAGGGTGACTCATGCATTGCAGGCTTGCCCTCCAAGGCCTCCAAGTCTGGAGACTGTAAGCACAAGAGGAAAAGGTCACTGCTCTGTCTAGTGCTATTATGTGCTGTTGTACTTGGTAGGAGCAAGACCCAGGCCAAATCCTTACTTGGAGCTATGACAGCAAGCTAAGACTGGCTCATGAGAATTCTCCACAGTAAAGGCCCTTGCACAACGACACTCATCCTAGGGACGGAAAGCCCGCCAGGCACGCAGCAGTGGAGATGAGGAAGGCACTGGAGTAGGAAATTGAGGCCACGACATGTTTAGGACTGAGAAACACCCTCATTTCATACAACAAGAGGTTTGACAATTACTGGCAACAGCGCCTGGCGTAGAACTGGGGAAAAGATTGATCCGGACAAGAGCGACTCTATTTGCTTTATTGAAAGTAATTAATCACAGTGGCCTGGAAGTAATGATGCCATGAGCACAGTCAGATTACGGTGTGTATAAACCTGCGTGCATATGTGGGTGTGGCCATGGATATATTACAATGTGAGAACCAAATGTCCAAAACCCTGTTATTTTGACCTTGTGGGGGCATATTTTTCAGTCCCCACAAGGAGAAATTCAATTTTATAAAAAATGCCAAAAGTCTTGTATTTTGTTTGGTTACCTATGGCTAAGGTTAGGGCTGGGTAGGGATTAAGGTTATCATAACTGGGATTATGGTTATGCCCATAGAAATGAATGGAAAGTCCCCACAAAGATGTAGATTCCAAGTCGTGTGTGCATGTGTTCAAATGAAAGGGAAGCTGATGTAAAGCAAGAGTTTTATAACACTTATAATGTGCTTTTTCTGTGTGCATGTGCGGGCCTGAGTCTGTGTGAGAGCATGAAAGAGATCAGACACCTCAGGTGTGCGTCAGTGTGTCTGTTTTCACACACATCTGAGAAAGACATCAGATGGACACGTAGTACTGTACTAATTGTTCTAGGTAAGAGCCTGCCACTGCTCATTGGATTATTTTGATCTCTCCTCTTTATTGATTTATGCTTCTCCATCGCTCTCTAAATTTGGAGAAAATTGAATCTCTAATGATGCTGGAAGCACATCGGTCTGCAGGGGACATGCAACCCAGTCTGTGTGCGTGGGCGTGTGCGCACGAGCGGGACGGGGGGAGCAGGCAGGAGACAGCAAGAGAGAAATCAGGCAGATTTTCTCTGATGAGAAATCCGCCACTGTGGAGTCACGCATGAGGGAAACGCACCAAAGCAGGAACATAACTGACAAAAAGCCCCCTTGAGCTGCAGCACTGTTGATTTGACCCGGATCACCTTTGGAGGTCTTTGACACAAAACTGGGCATTTTGATGGGATTCAAATGGGGGGGGGGGGTCAGTAAGGGATGGTGTAGGGTCTCGGCCTGCTCGTCAGTTCAGTAGAAAGAAGTGCCATCGTGGCTCTGCGGAGATGGCCCTGGAGTGAGGCCTAACTATTCTACCACATATCGTCGGTGCCTCTTACGGCGAGCAGATGAGCGGTAAAAGCATCCCTGTCAGACACATGCGTATGTATCCATGGTGTCGAAAGAAATGAGCTACTGGCAACAGGGAGATGAGCTAGTCGATGAGATGGTGCGTCAATGCGGCAGGCAGGACGAGCTCTGCATGTTTCAGATTCCCCTCCCGAGGCTCAGGCACCAGTCACGTGCCCTGCAGTGGCATCTCAGGCCCAGTCCCAGGGGTCTGCCTTCCTGATTAAACCCCCCTTAATACCCTGAACCCCTTCTCATTACGACCCTGCTGTCCCTGCCAATGCTGGTGCATACGAGCTCTCAATCTAAAGGTCACACCATGTCACCATCCCTAAGGACCTGTTAGGGTGCGACGTGTGGAGGGAAAGAGAAAAAAACTAGGTACAGAATTTGCATAAATTAATAGAGAGGTGAGTATGACACAGAATGTTCTAAATGTGCCAAGCAGTCACTATAGAAGCAGTTTGCTCCAGGCTAAGGTCAGTCCTAATGCTGGGATGGTTGGGGGTAAAGCTGCAGATGGGAGCAGGGAATGTAGTGTTTCTCTACTGGACAGCACTCTCCTGCTGCATGATATTCCAGCAAGACTGCAAGGCCCTGGACAAGGATTTTCTTTCTCCTCATATTTTATACACACACACACACACACACGGCCATGGAAAAAAATAAGAGACCACAGCACAAGTTTTTGTTTCACTCATTTCTGAATTTAAGGGTGCGCATCTGTGAATAATATATTTTATTTTTGCAATCTGCAGCCTGGTTCTTCTCTGTTTCTCATTAATGAAGGGCTTCTTCCTTGCTTTATGGGTCTTCAGTCCTGCCTCTAGGAGCCTGATATGAACTGTAGCAGTGCACTTCACACCTGCACTTAATGTTTGCCATTCCTTTTGAAGGTCACTTGATGTCATCCTACGATTCATGAGAAACAGTCAGATAAGTTAATGGTCATATCTAGTATTAGAATGTTGCTTCCTCCCTTTACTTGGCCTTTTTCTGGTCATTCCCAGTGTCTCCTGCTTCACCTTATCCTTATGTACTGCGGTGTTAGAAATTTTGAACCTGGAAGCAACCTGCTGCACAGTGTAGCCTTCTGCCAACAGAACCACGATTAAGCCAGGATTTAAAAATGCAGATTTGTTTAAAAATATAATATATTCTCATACTAGTAATATGAACAAAACTGCAGTTCTTTTAATTCTAGTCAACAAACACAGAGATGAAATCAAGTGTAACTGAGGAGTGGATTGTATCTGAGGGCAAACCATACTGCTGCGAAAGCAGGCTGTTTAAAACGCTAAATGAAAGGGACAGAAGTCGGCCAGCGTGCAGCAGAACTGAAGCCTGAAGCTGAATCGAGGCTCCCCATGCTACTGTTGGTCTTTGACGCTAATAAAACAAGAAACAGCACCCGCCTGCCGACCACTCTGCCCGCTGAGCTGCTAGCCCCATCCTGGCAGCTGTAATCATTCCAAGCCAGGTGGATTTTGCTCATCAAGCATCAAACCGTAAGCATCAGTGTCCTCTCAACCAGTAGCCAACATCCTTGCTTCTTGAGCACCATGCTGGTCTGTAATTCTGAGAAAGACCCCCGACTGCTGATGGAGGCCAACTCCACCCTAGCTGCATATGCCACGGAGAAGCTGACCGTGACTTTGGCTTAAGCTCTAATGACCTTGGTTTAAGCTGATGGGCACCTTCTTCAGATGATCATTTGAGTAACAAACTGGAATAAAACCATGAAGCTTTCTGATAACAACCCCAATCTCTGAAGCCGGAGAGTCAACTAATTTAGAAATAGGACCCATATGAAAACAATCTCAGAGCCAGCCTTATAAGAAGATACAAGTTGTGAAGGATACCGCCCAGCATGTGAGGGTAAGCCACTTAAGGACATGGCCTTGCGATGAGAATCCTCAAGCCCCATGATAACACTGCACAACACAGAATGATGGTTAAGTGATTACAAGGGGGAGAGTGAGGAGACCAAGGAACTGCAGCGCAAGTGGCAAGACTTCATCCCCCAACCCCTGACATCATGCTCGTCAGCGAAGAGGAGTCGGATGAAGGGAATTTGCCGAATTACACGGCAGGTTAGCTGTTCTGCCCACCGTGCGGGATCAGGCAATTTGCCCTGCAGTTCACAGACTCAGAGAAGCACAACACTGCTCTGCTCTGCTCTGCGGCAGGCTATGATGGAATCATCTGCACGGCTTTCTGCGGCTTTGACTGTCAGCAGATGAGTAAATCTGTTTTCCCTGACCAGATACGGCCAGTCTCTCAGCCTCTCGGCTCAGCACAACACGTAAGGCTCGGCTGAACACAGAACGAAGATTTTTTCTGCACCGCTGTGTGAAATGGGGGGACAATGAGATTGTTCTGGGGGTGGGAAAAGTCAGGGGCCAAAATCCCTCCTCTTACCCTAACGGACGGTACCAGATGATATAAGGAAGCTTTTGGTTTTTCTCGAGTAAGAAGGAAGGTGAGAGAGAGTGGACACTACACTCTCATGTTTCCTTAGGTTGAATGCTCAAGAAGAAGCAACATTTACAAAAGTGTAACGCAATTTGGAAATATGACAGGATAGCCACCAGTAACCCGAGGCCATCCACAATGCAGAGCTAACGTCTCGTCCCACCTCCCCCCAGCAAACCCACTGCTTTGCAGGACACATTGGAGGCACAGCCGGTACTCTGGCATAAATAACAGGAAATTCTGCAGCAAATAATGGTGCCTGAAGCCTCATCTCCACTGTCACAGACAGATTGCACTCCGAAAGAGATCAGTCATGTTTCTGCTCCCTCACAGATACTGAAATTTCCACCTGAGGAATTATTTTCTACACAAAATGCCACAAGATCAGCTCCAGATTTATTTACCATGTCTGCTGTTGAGGGAAAAGGCCTCCTTTCAAGAACCAGCTGCATTTTCTCCCTCTGCAAGAGGCTAATGCCTAGGTCAAGTGTAAAGCGGCTTTCAAAAGTAAGAAGAACATGATTTTCATAGTTATAAGAAAGTTCAATTCCCTCAGTCATGCCATATTATACAGTCTTCCGAACTAAGATACGGCATAATCAGGGTAGTTCCTAACACATACACAAAGACTTCCAGTCCACCTTCTCTGTATGAGCACAACGACCATAGAAAACCAGGATTTTGTCCCTGTTACTCATGAAGGACACCATTCCTTTTCTCACTGGACGTCTGGCAGCTTCAGCCATGACACACAATCACAAAAACTACCATTATAAAAATGAAATGGAATCCAGGTTGAGGTAAATCCAACCAGCAAACCCTCTTATCAAACACAGATGGGCAAATTTGGTGCAATTAATAGTAAACTTTTTGGTGCCATTTATTTTTTTAAAACAAAGTCCAGCATGTTGCTCCAAATGTCACACTTCTTCATTGATAATTAGCTAAGGGACATGTGGCTTATGAAAATCATTCTGTCATGCAGAGGGAAAATAGTGCCACATTGAATAGGTTAGATTATGTATGGGTTTGTGTTGGTTTAATATTGATCGCTGGAAATAAATCTTGTAATTATGAGGCTCATATTGTTTATGATGTCAGGGATATTAACAACTGTGTGGAGTGGATCTCAGTTACTGATATGGGAGGGTGTTTTATTATAGCGACATCTGGGTGCGTAGGGGAGAGAGGCTTTTAGACAAACTGGAGAGTGTAGATCTGTCTCGACCACCATCGCTTTTAACGTTAATGGCTTCAGACGCAGACATCATGCCAGGTGTCAAGCACGGTAAACACAAATCTTTATTCTTTTTTTTTTTTTTACTGTCAAGCTTTGATTGGTTGTTGATGAGCTGACACAGAGATGGGAAGAGGATCTGGAATGATGGGGGATGATTCTCAAATTCAGGACCCTATCCACTCTCTCCAGGATGCAGAACGGCTTTGGCACCCAGCTCAGGCAGAGCCCAGAATCAAGTGGCGGGAGAGACAGTGAGAAGCAGTCAGCCTGCAGCTGGCTGGGGTCCTGCTAAGAGGCTTGTCTTGGCCGTGCAGAGGGGGATCTCAGTCTTGTCTCAGGAAATCGATATATGCGGCAATCTAGGGAAAGGGCGGCTGCAAGCTGCTCGCTCTGAACAAATAAGCACCGATCGAGAAAACGACATCATAGTAGAACCACACTTCACATGAGCTACAACGCGCAGGAACTAACGACACATTCTCCTTCCTGATACAAGGTAATAACATGCATGGAAATCACACCAGTGTCCATTTAGTTCCTGAAACACAGTGCAGATCCGTTTGTTTTATTGTTTTCCTACTGAAGTCCAGCCTTATCCTACACGTCTGATCTATCTGAGTGGCCTCAACCCAATGAAAACAAAGACCGGGGCTCTGTAAACGGTCATACCTAATTATGCCCTGCCCACCCCATAGACGGTGCAGAGCGGGGACCCCCCTCCAGCCCCCCGGAGCTCTCGGCGGCGGCTGGAAGTCGCTTCCAGGGGCTGGTGGGTGCCAAGCGTTTAGTCACGCACAGTAGCAGAGAAGCGGTGGCACCAAGGCAAACAGAGACTTGATTGCAGGGAAAAAAGCAGGACCCCTGCCTCAGCCATTTTAAATGGGCCTTCAGGATGCTTTTGGAGTATTATATCTAATTGTGTTATCATAATTCTGCAGGTGAACAAACAAGTTTGTATTTTAAAGTCAAACAGCGATGCAATCATCCACAAATACTGCTCAGTGACTGCGAGTAGGGTGGCAGGAGCGGCCTAGTGGCCTGACAGGCACAGTTTCCTGGGTCCGATTTCCCACCCTGGCTCTGTGTAAGTTGGTGTTAATGTTGGTTTCTTCCAAGTACTCCAGTTAGCTCCCACAGTCTAAATACTCTGTTTTACATGGATTGCTGTCTCCAAATAGCCTGCGCTGTATGGTAACATGAGAGGCCCGCTAACAGGGAACATTATACTCAGGTTGGCAGGGAATGGTCTTACTGTCATGTTAATTTCCACTTTTTACATTTTAACTAAGGCTCTGATAAATGTTAGCATGATAATATTCTACCTGAACATCCTTGTAACACAATTAAGCATTGTTTCATAATAAAATATTATTTTATAAAAGTGTTTATACTGCAAACACACCATCCAGCCTTGAACCCACGACCTTAGTTGTGTAAAGCAATAGTGTTACTCACTGCTTTACCACACCCTATATTCGGCATAGTTGTAGTAGAAGTTGTAGCAGTGAAATAATGTTCTGGGAACATCAGGAAAACTGGACACTCCATATTTTAATCGTAATGTTCAGTAAATGTTCCTAGAATGAAAAATTGTTAGTGGTAGTAAACCTTTCAAATGACAATCTGATAGACTTAAGTCTTATTTGTGATTTAGGTGAAAGTATTACAATTAAAACAGCATTGTTATATTATGGCAGTTGGAGTAACTAAATGAAAGACTCAATGGACCTACACAGACTAAAAGTTCCTTGTTATAGTCAAAGACCTACAGATGTACCAGTTTGTGCCAACAGAATAGACCTAAAGAATAAAACTAAAAAAATATGCCCCTACTGCTAACCAACAGAACTGCACACAAAACAGCAGTGAGACCCAGAAAAGTGCGAAGAAGCTGAGCAGCTCACAGATCTGCATACCAAGCTGTCCCCCATCCCAGCACGACACCCCCGGGAAAAGCGTGAGCCAGCCAGCGCAGGCGTGAGAGACAGCCTATTGGGGCCGGGGTGCTCATCACATCTGGGGTGAAGCTTTTAAGGGTGTTTAGGGGGTGTTCGTTGTTGTTTTCAAAGTCTATTGTGTGTTGTACACTAACAGCACATAAACTTTTTCCATTTATTCTCACGCACTAAAGATTTCATCATGCTCCCGTCTCTGTAAGTAAGAATACAGGACATTAGTCTTCCCTGTCTAAAGCTCTCAGAAGCAAAGCTGGGAATGTCTGCGAGACTCCAGCACGTCCCCTCAGATTCGGGAATCACCACGGAACCGACCCAGCTTATAGCTAAGCACTAGATGAAGAAGCCTCACTGCTCTTCGGTGTTACTCCAAAGTGACAAAGTGGCACGTGGGTGGAGACTGGGCCACCTGCAGCTACGTACCCCTGCAGCAATAGAGAGCAGAGGAAAGCGTGGCAGAAGCTCCAAGCGTGCACACACACACATACACACAAGCACAGAAACACCCACACACATACACACAAGCACAGAAACACCCACACACATACACACCCACACACATACACAACCACACACATACACACAAGCATAGACACACACAGACGAGGTGCATGTAAGGACGCGGGCCCCTGCACAGCCCCTAAGCGCCCGCCGCTCTGACTCCGCGAGAGGATGTTTTCACAGCTGAGGGGATAAAGGGAGGCGCAGCATTGCTCCTGGGCCCCGAGGAGTTTGGCACAGAGAGCCGCTACGCTTACAGCAGGAGGCCAGGTGTCAAACGCGGTTTTGAAGTGTGATCCTCTTCTGACACCTCAGGCCTGCGGAGCCGTGGGGGAAGGGACAGGCAAGGCAGGCTGGGGAAAACAGATGAAAACTCCGACAAACAGAGAGAGAGAGAAGCAGATGACCAGGCAGACGGACAATGGGGTCAGACACACATACAAAGAGAGACAGACAGACAGAAAGACAGACTCGGGGAACTGCAAGCAGGCAGGCAGAGGCAGATGGGGAGGCGGATACCGCGAGCAGACAGAGAGGCAGACAGGTTCACAGACGAGCGCTTCGCCAGACACACATCTCCGGCTGCCGACGCCCCCCCTGCCAATCGCACACCCCCCCAATCTGGGGAGCATCCGGGCAGCACTCCACTGGGGCACCGGCAGACAGAACGGGAGCGTGGAGCACAAAGCAGGAGGAGCGGACTGAGTAAGCAGGGAAGGGAGGCTGAAGCCAGGAAGAGGTGGGACGGGGGTGGGAGGCGTCCTGGAGGGGCCCGGGGACCGGGGCCCGGCCGCAGAGTGCAGCCTCACGCGGAGGGACCTGTCTGCATCACACCTGGAAGGACAGCTGATGCTCTCTCATCTCCCCATGTGTTGCGTCCACAGCCCCGCCCCGTGTGCACCCCCCCTCCGAGTGAAGCATGGTGCATCTGTGCCCCCAGTGAGAGACACTTTATCAATCCGCTAAAACAATCAGGCCCCCACACACTCCTCTCTACCCAAACAGTCACAGTGTGTGGAGGGACGCCCCGGGGGAATCCTCAGGCTCAGCCCCCCATCCCGCTCACCTATGCCCTGTGGCGTCCCTGAAGGGGCATTTTTATTTGCGGTCAGGGTGACAAGGGCAAAGCCAAAGTCACAACCAATCTCTACAGACGTATTCGATATTCCGGCAAAAAAGGCCAGCAGAGCAGAATGGGCTCATGGACAATTCATGGAAACGAAGTCTTAGAACAGAAATCAGAGAGCCTTCTCGTGAAAGCCAAAACAGGAATCGTTTGGTCAGGAGAAAATGTAAAAAGCATATAATGGCATCATTATTGTTTACTGGAGGGAGGGCTAAGGATTCCGGGCCGGGAATAAGATCTGGCACGATGCCTGAACCGGAATAGTCAGCTCCCATTCCGACGTACTGCTGTCTGTGCATAGCCTTTTGTTTCCTCATTAGAAGCTAATTACCAAAATTATCCCAGCACTAATTAGACTCATTTCACTACAACAAGAAGTTTCACTCTGCAAAAATATGACAAATATGTACTTTGATAATAAGGTATTACTGCGTCTGACAAAGCAGGGACAGAAGATCCCACACTCAGGCTTAGCGGAATGAGCGTTTAGCCATGGCATGAAGCATGGGGGGGAGTAGAGGGCTACCCCACATTAACCCCCCCCCCCCCACACACACACACACACACACCAAAGCCACCTAATGTCAACTATATTCCTTGGGACCAACTTGTCCATAAAACTGCACCTGCAAAGTGGCCATCTCGAATGCCTACCATGTAATGCCAAACAGCCCCGAAAGATACACCCCCCCCCAGGGAATAAAAGCTAAAGCAGAGGAGTATCTGTGAGACCTCTGGGGCATAATTCAAAGTCTGACAGGAGTGCTCAGAAATCCTTATTCCAGAACCGTCAGCTGGGATACATGTGATATCTTCTCCATACATAAATCAAGATATGCACACAAACAGCCCGATTCCTTCACACACAAAAAAAACAACAAAAGGAATACCCCAACCCCGAAAAGGCCACGCCTGTCATGCTTCTGACAGGATGACACCTCCGGCGCCCCCCAGTGGTTCCCAGGGTTCAAAAAGGCACCATTCAGTAGGCCTCACAAAGCCTTCACCAGAACAGCCTTAACTCAGAGCTGCTGTGAGGGTTAGAGAAAGAGACGACCCTGTAACAGTGGATTTCGATGTGTTTTCTTACATTTTCATTCCACATATCAGATGCTCTTATCCAAAGCAAGGAGAAATGATGTATATTCTGTGAAACACCGGTCAACTGTGTCGTTAACTAATTTTGCGTATTAGGAACTGCTCCTGTCAGCAAATTAGCATTAGCCGCTCTCTCAGGGGCTGCTGCGTTGCTGTAGGGACAGGATCACCAGGAGCCAGCAGTCCTGGCCACTTGTGTTTTAATGCCCATTCTTGCCCCCCCCCCCCCCCCCCCCATCCCATATCAAAAGGGACAGATGCTTCTCCATTCATAACATGAGGTAAACATAATACCCAGTTGTCCTTGCATCTTATTACTTGCTGATCCAGTTCTCCAGAGTAACCCTGTGCAGTCTTCATGCTAGATCCTCACAGCCATTTCCCAGCATGCTCTGCTCCCCCAGGGGAAGAGGGCTGCACAGTATCATTAGCCCCTGTGAGTGTGGGGGTTTTAGCTGTTGGCCCTTTGTGCAAAAGACTCCCTTTCTGGGCCAGAGCTTAGAGATTACTGGTCCCCCAGTCAGACCTATGGGTGAAGAGAGCTGAGAATATACAGCTGTTAATTAATCCAGCAGCAGGCAAGTGTCTGCAGCCACAAAATGGCAGCCACAGACCCAGGCTGCACTAACAGCAAGCTCCCCAACATCCCCACTAACCAAGACTATTTCTTGTGAACAGCTACTACTTTTCAGCCACTAACAAACTGGGAGAACCAGAAAGAAGACAAGAATTTTGCGAAAAATACTATATCTGTGTGTGCCTATATATGTACAAAAATATATATATGCACCTTATACCAATAATCTACTTCCTAGCAGTATAAAACACAAATAAAGATTTAGTGCTGGCTTCCAGGCTTCACTGCTGCCAAAAAGCCCAGAGAGTAATTGGCAGTGAATGACGAAGGTATATTGACCCAAAGTGCAAATGAACATAATGACAAGCAACACTCGGTTTTGAGGAAGAAAGTACCGATTGATCTAGATCGAACCCCCAGCTCCATAGAGCACTGCAGACCACATAAAGTACAATAATGGTGCTGACTTACAAAAATGCGGGTGGTGGTGGTTTTATATATATATGCTTCCCCTGCATCTCCAGCAAACCTACTAACACACGAGGCTTGGAATAGCTTGGAAAACACAGAAATATTTCAGATACCATCTACGTCATTAAGAGGGAGCACTCTTTAAGTCTTCTAATCTCCCACCCACTCCAGATAGCCCGAATCTCCCCTATGCGTCTTCTCCGCAAAGAGACCCTACAGCCGCCCAAGGAAAAGCGAAAAAATTAAATTCATGAGAATCTCTTAAGTTGCGCAACAAAAGCCAATGAATGCATCTCCATCGAGTCCTGAGCCATGAAGGAGTCCAGCGGTAGATTCATTCATCAGCGGCTGAGAGGAAAAACTGGTAGCTAATTCATTATGGTGCCACCAAAGGAGTCGGAGCAGCCCTAGCTAGTTACAGTTGGTTCCACTTTATATAACAAGAAAAAGAAACACAAGAGCCAGCTGGTGTAATTTTTGCTTATTTCAATTAAACGCTTCAGCGGGGAGTGCAGTTTGTTATAGTTAGCGGTGGGCATGCTAAGTAAGCCTTAGCAGACAGAGGTATTCTCATGTTACTAATTATATCACACAGAAACGGCATGAACCAGCCAGCCATCCACTAGCAGCAACATATATTTTAAGAAGTCAGAACCAGTCAGTTGAACTGAGAAGTTTAGACAACTATCTGTATAAATCAGCACCTTTTATCCTGCTTTGCGCAAGCATGAAATCAAGAAACTAAAATTCAGATGTAAAGCTGGAACTGCACAAAGAAATAAACTGAATAAAGACCAAGGACAGAAGTGAAGCACGCGAAGTTTACAAGCCCAGAGTCTGCTGTGTGGGAGAAACATCACGTACAAAGTTAAGGTGACTAGAGGCACAGATCCACTCCCATGCATATAACCTTAGAAGGCTTTGTGAAAATAAATGTTTGATATTCTCTGCTTGCATACACAATCTCCAACGCTGTGACTCCTGCTGCAGCAGTGCCTCATCACGCGCCCAAGATGAAAAAAGTGGAAAAAAG
The DNA here is from genome assembly GCA_026776725.1 of Gnathonemus echidnorhynchus. Classification (NCBI taxonomy): domain Eukaryota; kingdom Metazoa; phylum Chordata; class Actinopteri; order Osteoglossiformes; family Mormyridae; genus Gnathonemus; species Gnathonemus echidnorhynchus. The sequence continues at coordinate 35,298,967 of JAODJU010000040.1, forward strand.
CAGCTTCTTAGATCTTTTTTTGTAGCTGCTCTAGTTACAGAGAAGCACCTGTGATGAATTATCTCAGTGGCTCCTCTTTCAGGTTGATCCGGGAGCCCCTGCAAACGCTCCGTGAGCAGTGACATGGCACGTGATTCCCCTTCCGTCATCCTTTGCTTGTCTTCAGCGAGAAAAGACGATTTTCTACCGATGTCTAGCTCCCATTCTAATCCCAAGTGTTCTGTATCCATCCTTCAGCCTCAAGCAAGGATAACTACAGGAATAGCAGGCTGGCTAGTGTCTCCTTATGTGCCATTATCTTGATTATTACTCAATCATCTGACAGAGGTTCCAAGATAATTACCATAAAGTGACCTCATGGAAGACTAAACACTCCACTAGCCATGACACGGGCCACAATACCTCCTTGCAATACTTTCCCTCCAAATCATTCATCCTGCCAGCAAACATACTTCTCCACCAGCCTGAGATAGTGGGTCACTGCAGTATTTCAAGCCCCTGCAATGATTCCCAGGTGGGGTCTTGGTATTGCCCCATTGACCGAGGAATTTCATCTGAGCGGCTTCAGAAAATAATAATCGAAGGACAAATTGTACAACTGTGAGCTTTGGAATGAGACCGCCGTTGGCAGGAGAGTGACGGACGCCCATGTGGCATCAGGATGGGAGGAAGCGGCTGTTTGTTTGGGTTTCGGAAATGAGGGAAGAGCAGCGGACATGAAGGACAGCTGTGCTGGTTTCAGAAAGGGGTGGGAACATACGGGGGCACATGGCCCCCCAAGAGTGCAGGGCCGGGCACCTGAGTCCGGCTCAACCCCGGACACCCCTGCCGAAAAAATCGCCTGACAAAAACTGCAGTGTCCCATCCACATGCAGATGGTTAACTACATTTGTACCAGAAAAGCATAACCACAGCCAAATCTGTGTTAGCTGGACATATATTTATATGCTTTATTCACTATTGCACAAGCACAAAGGAGTTCTTTAGTTTTCACATATCGATCGATTCAACCCTTCGCGACACAGACACAGGTGGCTACTCTGCAGAACAGCAGCCTGTGAAAGCAGGCCAGGTGCACACGTATTTGCCAAGTCACCTGTGGGGATTTTTTTTCGTTAGTAAAGGAACAATAGCAAAATTATATGACTAAATCCACTACAGCTGCTCTGTGATCGTCATAAAGTCAGACATCCCAGCAAAGACAATACAGGCCGACCTGCTACACCCGTCCAAAAAACCCTTGGACTGTGTTTAGACATTATTTGAATGCCATATGTGAGGCAAGATTTACAAGCGATTATAGCGGGAAGAATCAGGGGTGCACGTCCCAGTCAGGCACTGTCCCACGGAATCCAGCACGCCATTTTCCACTCGCTGTGCTGGGCGGCAGCTTTAGCCTGATATATGACGCGAATCTCACCGAGTTCATTCCGGGGCCTTCCGTGCTGTCCTTACTCTGCCCGCCGCACTCGTCTGCCTCTCACGTGCTCCCGGTTCCCCAGCCTGCCGGCACTCGCTTCCCGAACGTCTGTCTCCGGTCAGGATGACGCGCTCAGTTTCCCTGCTTCCTCCCGGGTGAGTTAGAGCAGCTGGAGCCAGCAGGATTCTGGGACGCCGCCCCACGAGAGCATGCCAGCGTCGCTATGCCCGCACGCCACCGCAAACACACACAGGTTCACACTTAGGCCATGTCGTCCTCAGATCGTTACCAGGCCTTCTCTGGTACTGTAATTAGCATAATTAGCATATATTAGCATAACTGGCATCATTCCGCCATAGGGGGTGGGGGGGGCATAAAAAGTAGGTCAGAGTCTATCTGGTCACTGTGAGGCGGCTTCCTGTACACCTGCAAGCAGCCAATCAGAAGGGGAGGAGCGAACACAGTCTATCCAATAGTATGCAACATCCTTGAGCTCAGCAGCAGGGAAGGGGGCTTATGCCATTTGCACTGTGCAGTATGGGTACAGAGCTGTGTAACTCTTGGAAGAACAGGAGCCAGTGAGCTCAGTGCAGGCTAAGATGTCTGTAGTCTTCTGTTGCAATAGATTCCCTCATCAGATCTTAATTAGCCAGCTTGACTACAAAGAGAATGAATTATAGAGAATGGACACATGCTTCTGTAAAGGACAAAACTGATCTTCTAAGTTCAGTTAACTGTTTCTGTGAAGTGCTGAGATGAAGGTCAACCCCATAGAGCTGTGAGTGCAGGTGCTTTTCTTTCAGGTCTAGATGTGACTGCAGAGACCCAGCAGCTAGCTGTTACTTAAGCGATATGCCACTTGCTGCCCAGTAAGTGCAAGACATGGGAGAGGTGGGCCATGTGATGTAGGGATAGGAAGAGGGAATATGGACTACATTTGGGGGGGAGTGAGAGAGTGCTAAGAGAGTGCTAAGAGAGTGCTAAGAAGCGCAAATGACAGGCAGCTGTTCTGGCATCAGCACAGGAAACTGGTCCTGGGAAGAGCTGTAACAGACGCAGGCTGCGGGATCAAGGCCCAGACACGTGCTCCTGAGCACAGTGAAAAACCAGAGTGCCCCCACATAACACTGATAATAAAGCACAGGTATAGTACAGTAAATGGGCGGGCTAGTCCCTGACTCCGCCCTGCCCAGGAACTGGCCACACCCCCATGCTAAATCTGTATGCCACCATTGCCATCAAATCAGCGACGACACCAAATGCAGCTTCATCTAGCACTTAGTACTATTTGTACTGATTAACAAAGATTCCGTCAGCCCTGAGCCTCTGGCCGTCCCTGGTTCTTCCCAAAGGAGCACATGCACTGGGTGACAGACCCTCATTTTTCACTCAGTTCTTAAAAATGAGATATAAATCCTTTCAGGACTGAGGGGAATGGGGATGAGGGGAGTCACGTCATATGTGAGAGCTGAAGAATATGAAACTGCTGAGGTCTCTATTCACCTTGCTGTGAAGGCCTGCAAGGTCAGAGCCCCTTCTTCCATCACACCCCACGAACCTGGAAAAGAAATCACTTTCCACCAAAAATAACCCAGATGGTTTATATAAAAAAACTCAGATCCAACCATATCACTCCCTCTGCCTGTTCCAATATCTCCTAGTTGTTTCGGAATCTAATCTATATTCTATATTCAGAATAATATTTATACTGCATATCTCGGTCACAAGGCAGGAAGCAAGGGACAATGCAGATGGATCATCTGGGTGTGAAAAAGAGGCGAGATGAAAAGGTTGTGCTCCATGAAGACCAGGCCCCTCTTGTGCCACATGCAGGGGCTTAACAGGCTGCATCAAACGGTCAGACATTCCAAATTTGTCTCCACGGCAGCTTTTTAGCACAAAATCACACAGCTCTTCTCATGCAAACATGTCTGCTGCATTTTATTTCATCTGCAAACATGGGCTCAGATTCGCATTATTCAGCGTTATTTGCAGCATGGTTGCCCCATGTTCTGCATTAATAATGTCACCCTGTGATCTTCCAGGACAGGTCAAATACATACATGAAGACCAGTTCCTGATTAGGTTATACAAAAAAAACTACAAAAGAAAACTTGAGATTAAGCAAGAGCAGTGTATGCTCCACACGCCCCGCACGCTGTAGGCCTGCTCCGTTCCATCTGGACTGCTGCGAGCATCATGATAAAAAAGCAAAACAATAACAGGTGGGATTCCATCATTAAAGCGAACCGGCAAAAAACAGCCAAAGCGCGGGGGCCCCGGAAGCAGAGCACACCTGGGAAATGGCAGCACAGAGCCTGCAGGGCCACAATGGGAGGGGTTTGGCAGGGTGTGAACCACCTCATCACGCGGCACAGGCACGGCTGTAAGCTGCTGCTTCAGGGCATCGTTCCTAAGGCCAGTGAGAGAGGGAGCAGCAGAAGGATTTCCCATAGCTCCCCAAACGCTACCGGAGACCTTTCCTGGCCGCTGCCATCTGGCACTAGAATCCTTCCTCACATTCCTGTCCTCGATCCCGGCCAGAACACAGGCCAGAAGAGCATCCAGAAACAGATGACACCCATGATGACATACTTGTATGACTATATCTATCTATCTATCTATCTATCTATCTATCTATCTATCTATCTATCTATCCAACCATCCATCCATCCATCCATCCATAGTAAGTACAGGAGTTGTAACATTTGTTAATGTATTTTATATTAATCTATATTATATTAATGTGGAGAGACCCTCACAGGTGAGGGGCAGAACATAATTAAGTTGGCGGTTGTCTCACGGAGTGTTTTAGTTGAGAACACGCGGCGAATACAGGTACCTCATTATCCATCCATCGATCTAGTCTAAATGGCTGCAATATTTAAGCACAATAACTTGAGCCAGCTGAACCGCTCCTCAGGTGGAATGACTAACATGTAGCCAACTGGGTGCCACAATTGCATCTCTTCATATTTCGGTTTGCTTTGCAGGTGGTAGAACCAATGCTCAGGAATAGGGCCAAGACACAGGGCCCCACCACAGGAGGCCTCTGCTGAACTCATCCGCTGGCTGGCACGTCACATGACCTGAGGTGTGGGGCTCACGGGTGTTGAGAAATGGCATAAGTTGCACAAACACACTTGTGAGCCTGGTGGATATAATTTATAGGTCTGTTTACAAACATCTGTGAGTCCGCAAATGTCGATGCAGAATTCCAGCCGTTTGTTGGTCCAGAGCCCGGGCCTGTGCATGCAAAACTGAAAGAAACTGAAAAAAGGGGGAGCAATGTAAACAACATCCAAGCTCGAGAATTTCAGCAGCAAGAAGCATAGCCATTAAGTGACTAACCAAAAAGGTTGTAGGAACAGGGCCCAGTACTTGAGAAAAGTGCATAAGTTCAGCTGACTGTAAAATATCTAGCTCTTTAATACAGTGATGGCATTAAATGCACATAAGATTTATATAAAGGCTTCGAGTATGCAATTCAATGTAATGAGATGTTGGGACAGAAGACTAGTCTTGATGACTCTTTGATGGGAAAGCAAGACCAGAGGTCTCCAAGGCAACCTAATGACTGATGTCATAACTGGAGCAACTACTATAATGCGACAACGGTCATAACAGAGACACAAATGCAGATAAAGTGTCTCTACGCAGGGATGGTTGTGAGTTCCTGAGCCTTGCTCACCTCTACACCCCCCCCCCCCAAACCAGCAGCCCGAGGCAGTCACACAGAGGCAGACCACAAAGGGACACCTCCCTAGAAGGAGTTCCAGCCAGACTGCTGTCTCGTTGGAGTTTGTTCACCACAGCAAAGCAGAGCTTCCAGACCACAGAGAAAGTCCTCGGCGGTTTCTAGTTAAACAAATCCACCCAGCTAGCTCTTTAAACTTATCAGTGCATCTGTTGTGTGGAAAATCTGGCTCCACAGGACTTTGGTAGAGGTTTCAGTGTTTTGAAGGCTAAGCCTAGATGTTACCATGCTTTGTTCTCTAGTACTGAGAGCATGAGCATCTGACCTTAGCGCGATCTGAATGTGTTTAAAGACAAAGCATGAACGATTTTTACACATGATGCCTTATATCCATGTGTCAATCTGTCATGTTTAAATGATTCACACATTTATATTTATTACTGTTCTTCTGCACTACGACCAGCTAGATTCATATTTCATCTCAGCATATGACCCATGCATCATATAGCTGAAGATGATAATGAGGATACTTTGATTGAGATGAAGGTGAACATGCAGTGACCTGTAAGCCACGGACATGATGTGTGTGCTTAACTCAATCAGCATTGGGGAGGGGGGAAGGGCCAAAATAAGGTGGCCTATCCATTGGATATGCTCTCAGTGGGCCCTGGGGTTGACCGGGGGGCAGCGTGTGGGCAGCAAAACCCATTTTCCCGACCACATGGCCCCAGGGCAGCACCACCCTAACACAGCTGGAGAGGCTGAGAGCAAGATGCTAAATAAAGTGGGGGGGGGGGGGCAACTATGTGGTGGGAGGCTTGGTAACCGAGCTGAGGAGGAGCGTGGTAACCACGTGGCAGGAGACTCGCTAACCAGGCTGAGGAGAAGTATGTTACCCATGCAGCAGGAGGCTCAGCAACTGGGCTAAGGAGGAGCACGGTAATCATGTGGCGGGAGGCTCAGTAACCGGGCTGAGGAGCACAGTAACCACACGGCAGGAGGCTCATTAACCGGACTGAGGAGGAGCACAGTAACCACACGGCAGGAGGCTCATTAACCGGACTGAGGAGGAGCACAGTAACCACGTGGCAGGAGGCTCATTAACCGGACTGAGGAGGAGCACAGTAACCATGTGGCGGGAGGCTCATTAACTGGACTGAGGAGGAGCACAGTGACCACACGGCAAGAGGCTCATTAACCGGACTGAGGAGGAGCACAGTGACCACACGGCAGGAGGCTCATTAACCGGACTGAGGAGGAGCACAGTAACCACGTGGCGGGGAGGCTCAGTAACCGAGCTGAGGAGGAGCAAATAAAAACACAGCACTGCGTCATAAACAGCATGCATGCTGGGCTCTGCTCCTCCTGTCCATACGTAAACAAGGATAGCAAACAGAGCCTGTCAGCTTGTGTACAGTATCAAACTGAAGCATTCCTGCTCAGGCTGAGATTTGCTACATTCACAATGGTGGTCAGATCCCCCTGACAGGCGAAAGGGAGGACGATGAGGGACTGAAGAAACTGCTTTAGCACCAGGGAAGAATACCCAGCGACAAACGGGTGTTTCCTTTGGAGAACTGTGACAAGGTCTGAGCTGTCAGGGGATAGAGTTAAAACATAAGACTGTGTCATCACACTAATAATGGGCTACAGGTGACTGACGGCCTGGTCACTTGACCTGGCCCCTCCCTCCCCCGCATCTCAAACCACGCAGCAGATTTATGTCAGACACAGATCCGGACAGGTCTGGATGAAGCTCACATCCACTAACTCATCGCAGGGGAGCTGATTTAGGATTAGGGATGCTAATGTTATAAAACATTCCTGAGAAAAATGTAGTTAAAATGCAGATTGCTGTGCAATTAGAGCTGCATCCAGGTACAGCAAAGCATCCACCTGCCGTGCTACTGAACACGGCTGTAAAGCAGACGGACAGGCAAACAGCCATGGGTGCAAGGTGCAGAGGGCAGCTGGCATGCAGGGAGTAAGCGTGTCACAGGAGGACAGCAGTGCCAGTCTGCTGAAGGACACCGACGTGCCGATCCTCCCCCCCCCCAAACGCAAACGCCTCTGGAGTGGATCAGAAACAGCGACCGTCTGAAACTCCATCTCGGCAGATCTCGCCGTGCGCAGGCAGCACCAGAGGCTGCGACTGATACTGCGAGCCAGCCACCATCGCAAGACCCCCCCTCCCCCACGCCACACCTGCAGCAGCCTGATACGGCTAAGCCCCTGCAACCTGCTCCAGAAGCAGGCCGAGGAAATATCTGCGTCCAGGCGATAAGAACGTGACACGGCGGGGGGGTGGGACCTCGTGTGCAAGCGAGGTCTGGGCCCGGAGCTTCACAGAGACCCCCCCCCCCCAAAAAAAATAAAAAATACATCCACTCCTAGACAGAGTTTGAGGTGTTTCTTTTTAAATCAGCGAGTCAGATTAATCTGGTCCCCCCCCCCTTTTAAAATAAGCAAACGCGGCGCCCTCTTCACAATGGCTTTGCTGTGCACCCTCTACCTCTATCTGCACATGTGGCCTCTCCACACAAAATCAATCTGCAGAGCAATACGACAGGAGTGCAGAATTAACCCCCTATTCATACCCACCGTCTGTCAGACAAATCATTCCGTCTGTAGCAGATATTTCACACAGCCACCGCTGTCCCCCAAACCCGCCTGACCTCCTCAAAACATACTGCAAAGCAGGCGACAGTCTCAGGCATTGTCAGGTGACTGACAGGGCTGGTCTGATGGCCAGTGGTTTGTGGTTACGGTCACGAGGGCAAAGCCAGGGAGTCAGAAGGGGCTGTTATCTGGCGGGCCGCCCACCCCCTCCGGAACATGGCTTCACACTTTCTCTGAAGCTGTGGGGTAAGTGTGATTGTGTTCATGGAAACAGCCAAGCAGCAACTTGACATGGGTACTTCTGCAGCCGCCCAAACTCGGAGGGGGGGGGGGGGGGGAGCAGCGGCTCCCGCCTGCACTCCAGTACCCCACAGAGCCCTCGTTGTGGGGGCATCTTACGTCTCATTGCCCTCCCCCATGACACTGTAGTGCAGTTCCTGGGGTGTAACGGTGTATAAAATTGGTTCAGTACTGACCTCAGGTTTGGGTTTCGATACAGCAGGAAAATCAGAATTTATTCTATAACTAGTTATTAAAACTGCAAACACTATTAGGAAGAGTACAAAACCAATGGCAATGCATCTGTCAAGGCGTCTAAGAAACACATTATCATAATAAATATGTATAATAAATGTAAAAAATTAAAAATATAGCATCATAACAATCATAATTACCTAAATCCTGTGTAAATGCCATGTACTCTACTACCAAGTATACGTGTATATCTGTAGCAATACACACCACTATAGATTTTCAGCCTGATCTGAATTTGCCTGCAAACGTGCCTTAAATACCATGGGGGAGACTATCCTGCAGAGGCTGTTTCTGCCTTGCTCCAGTCAGACACACACTCAGATGAGGAATTGGCACACTGCATGTGTTCACTGCAATATAGCAGACTTTAGTATAAGAGCCGACAGACAGTCTTGGTTTAAACTACTCTCTCTCCAGTGTTGGTGTAATTTATTGGAAAACCAAAATGTTCCCAAACCGCCGATTATGACTGACTGTAATCAGCATTATCCGTAACCAACTCACAGCCACAATTAGCATAATGTTTTCTGTGTTAATCATCTACTCGTGAATTTAGGTTCTGCCCATGTCAATAAAAGTATTTATTCATTCCACTGTGTATATCAAGCCTAAATGACGTCCCGAATGGTACTCGACGAATACACCTACCGTTACAGCCCTACTCAGGTCCACCTATTTCTGTACCTGCATGGTGTGTGGCTCTGAGGGTTAGAACCATCATCGGAAGATCACAGGTTAAAATCCCATGGTCGGCAGAATAATCTCACCCTTGAGCAGGGCCCTTAACCCCAGGGACTGGCTGATGGCGTCCTTCCCAGGATGCGGCCAGGGGGCTTTTCTACACCATTCCTCTGTGGACATCAGACACTCCATGATTGTTCTTTTTTGCCTCCATCAGCACCAAATTCAGATAATTACCTACTCATCAAGACCCAGATGAAACATCTGGAAATACATCCATCTGCCTTCTATAACTGCTTATCCATCACAGCATCTCCGTGAAGACAGAGCTACTGGAGGAATTCCAAACGATAGGGTGAAGGGTCAAGGGGCTGGAGAAGAGACACCAGCTGGACACGCGTTTATCTCACGGTGGGAGTCAAGAATAAAGGTTCAAATATTGCACTAAAGCCCCCAAATTCAATTAACTTAACATTTCATTCGGTCTTGTGTTATTAATAGGGCTGTAGCTTGTGGTCAGCAGAATAGTCAACGGCCATGTAGAAGACATGTTGACGAGTCCCTCCAAAATGGATTTCAGCTAATAACACGGATTACAGTTTCTGACCCGTTCGCGCCAAGCTTCGGCTAATGGGATTGCACTTCCCGGGGACCCCGCATTTGGGATGTCACACCTCAAGCTAGAGAACTATGGAGCGCCTGTAATCCTGCATGGTGGGGGGGGTCCCGGCCAGCATGACTCTCAGAGGATCACCACTGACACCCCCCCCACCGGCACGTGGCCTTTCCCAGACGGACGCATCCTCAGCCTCCCTCCAGAAAAATCCCAGACTCGGGGTAATTGAGTTGTAATGCCCCCACCTCCAGTCAACAGAGCAAACAGCCCTGTACAGTAAATCCTCTTATGCCTGGTAATGAAAACAACACCAAGAAACAGAGGGGAACTAGATGAGATGGATTTTATTTTTTAAATGTATTACTTTCTGTAGATATCTATGACTGCATTTGTCATGCAAATAAAGTTGCTTTTTCCTGTTTAACTGCCTATCTAATGCTTTTATCCGAAGCACCTTAATTCTTTCCCATTCATACAGATGGATATTTGACTGTAGCGATTCAGGATAAGGATCCGTCTGCAGGCCATTTCAGCGGCTCCCCCTCTAGGGCCTTGCAGTCCAAGAAACCATTATGGTAGCGGCTAATTACGGCCATTTGAATTTGAATATCACTTTGAATCTGAATGTGATGGCAAGCAGGTGCAGCATGGTGGTGGTGGTGGTGGTGGGGGGGGGGGTAAATAGAGAGCTCACACGCTGACATGCTGGGGGGGGGGGGCAGCTTCCTGTTTGCAGTGTCCGTGTCCCGCCACAGGGTCCCCAACCAGGAACGGGAGGCCGACACACAAACACTTGAGGCGCTGCAGTGTGCCTGCAATTAGCCCCGCTTGTTAACAAGTGCCCCCAACAATGCAGATCCTGCTCCCCCCTCACCCTCCAGCCCCTCAAAGCTGCCACCCCCCCCCTCCAAATTGGCCTTTTAGAGAGGGAAAGGGAACAGGGAAAGAATGTTAAGAGTAATCATCATCAGCAGGTTCCTGGGATTTACTCTGGAGGTGGGGGGGGGGGTGCACCGGGGGTGCAGAGCTGATTGTAATTTGATAGATCGCTTTCTTTTCCCGTTCTTTCCGTCTCCATATTTTTTGAATTGCTGCAGAGACGCTGACTTCATTTATCTGCAGGAGGCGTCCCCGAGCCCCAACGGGGGGCAAAGCAGCACTAGAGAGTTTGCGTGGAGTTTTTCTTGTGTGGAGTGAAGGGCTGCATTGGGGGGGAGGGGGGGGGTTCTTCCCTTCCCAGGACCTATGTGAACAATTAAGAAGGACAAGAGGACAAAGGAAACAAAGACATTATTAACAGCGAAGAGAGCTGAGGACAGGAGCATTGTGGGACTGCAGCCTCTTTTAGCAGGAACTCGGGCCTCACTGCTTTCTGATGTTGGCTTCTGTGATGTTTTTAATGGTCTGTACTGCACTTGCTCTAGCTCTGACTTGGTTGCTTATTGGAAACCCATCAGCCAAACTTCTGCTAAATACGTAAATGTGAATATCCGTCCACAGCAGGAGAGGCTCCCTGCCCCCCCAGGTACCTCCTGTTCCATCCAATCAGCTTTGGGGCATAAGCCCCGCCCCGGGCCGTGCTCAGACCCCCATCGGACACCCAGCTTCCCCAGCGCGGCTTCACCCGTCCACTGCAGCTGACGCCCCCGCCTTTGGGGGAGAGTGCTGTCTGAACTAACACTCTAGCCGCTAATACAATTATAGCCCATATGCTTAATCCCCCTCTGAGCATCTGGCGAGGGGGGACCCCCCCAGCGTCCCAGGCCTGCTCCTGAGGTTGTAACTGAGGTCTCCATTCTTCTCCAGAACTTCCGAACCGAAGCTACTTGGGGGGTAATAACACCACTTTGGTTAATGATCAGAGTAACGCGTGCTGCAAACCCCTTGTAAGCATGCAGGCTGTTTTTTCTTCACAGCCGATTCCTATGCTGCACACCTCTAATACAAAGTATACAGTCGTTGTTACCGTGACGACGTGCCGGCCTGTTATCCACGCCCGTCATCTGCCCGATCGTGACCTCCTGGCCGCCTTTCTGCTGGCCATCTGGGTCAAAGTCAGGCTACAGCCCGCGGGTGGCTGGAGATGGACAGGGGGTGGGTGTATGGAGACCTATTGGGGGCTGTGTGAACGGCGCGGGGCCCTGGACAGCCTCCCACCATGCCATGCTGCTGGGACTGTAGGGCCGAGACCACCCGCCACATTCATATTACACGCCCATGCTCAACGGCCTTGACACAGGCCTATTATAGCACGCCTCACCGGCCAGGCCCAAAGGGAGGAACCAGAACACAGCGCCTAGTATGGCGGTCAGGGACGGCTAGTAACAAAGACTGATGACCTGCTGGGTACAGGATGGCCCAGGAGGAGGTGCTGTCCATCAACAAAGTATCCAACGCAGTAGCGTCAGTAGAATAGCTGCTTAAAACGTTACGCCACACTGATTAATAGGCATTAGATAAGAAATATGACAATGATACAAAGAGGAAGGGAAGGACCCATTTGCTGTCCTTTGGAGACACACTTGCACAGAAATTCAGCACATATTAACAGCGGCCATTTCCTATACGCCATACTGATCACATGACACACCATACTGATCACATGACAGGCAGAGAATAACCGGCTGAAGAGTCCCAGTGGATACAACCAAACGTGACAAAGCGCCTTTACGTCTTTACATAAGGCGCCCTCCTCCTAATGAGCGTATGAATTATAAATTATTATTATATATAATTACAGGGCGTCCGTGACTAAATGATCTCCCAGGTCTTTATTGAGAGAACAGGAGCGCCAATTACAAAAGCTGCCCTCTCAGTTTTCCCTGGCAGTGACAAATAATCCACTCCATGTCCCTAGAGAAAGGGTGTGTGTGTGTGTGGGGGGGGGTTGCATGTTTCCTCAGCAGTGAAGCCAGGTCTCTGATTCCAAACCCAGAGTGCTTTTAAACACAACGCTGGAGGCAACTCTGCTGATTTGCTGTGAGAGTGAGACATCGGCTGGATACAGACCACAGAGAAAAACACTGCGCAGAAATGCAGGTAAGAACGTGCGGAAAAGGGAAATTCACTTTCCGTGGGCGAAATCCATAATTCTTCTATTACACTTCCAAATTCAGTGAATTGGGTCGAGTAAACATGCACGGCTTAGCCGTTAATGGTGTCTACGGCAATAAAATATGAGAACAGAATCAGTGGGTTGTAGCGTCAAACAGCAGGCAGATAAATGTACCACTTATCAAGGTGGGTGTGTGCAAATGCCACAAGCTGCGAACGGCCATGACTCAGAGGTCAGCAGGCCTGTCAGCAGTTCCAAGCACAACTCCTGCACTGCACTCAAAGTCAAACAGCACAACAAAGTTAAGGTAAGACATCCATAACAATCACAGTGTGGTGGGTGCAGATGTTTTCAAACAGAAATGACTCACTGAGATTGTCCTGGAAATTATTTCAATACAAATCCCACAAACAGAAAATTCTACTTATATCTGAAAGCGTCAAGTTTTTAAAAGAAAAATAAATGAATTACACATAGATATAAATGTACACAAAACGCAGCTTCCTAATGAAGCCCATACTCAGCCTAGGAAATGTATCCTGTCTTTCTGTGCCCTGAGATCACGTCTCAAAGCTGCCTCACATAGCAAACTGAATTCCAATTATCAGATAATGACTGAGACATCTTAATTTACCAGGTAGATTGCACGGATTTCAGCGTCTTAATTAAAAAGCTGCCAGAAGCACCTCTTTATACTATTAAGAATTAATAAATGCTTCCATTCCTTAGACATTTCCACAAAATAAACCTCAGTAAACAGCCTTTGTCTTGCTTTGTTGCTTCTGACGTTTTCCTGTGTGTCCTGCCAAGCTGTTCTTGTTTTAAACAGCAAGCGAAAAAAGGCAATGTGCTCCATCAAACAACTTTCAACAGAAGTAAATTTGGTTTCTTTCTATTCAACACATGCATCTGTTCTCAAATTTCCATTGATCAAATACATTACATTTTTTGTTGTGCATTTACGCATTTTAATGCTTTTACGACTTTAGCAGACGTATGGAAGCTGATGTGCTTCCCAGTTTGCCAGTTGGACAGACACCTACCTGGGCCCAGAACTCAAAGGCCAGACCTTGTACATACAAAATGTTCCTAATGTACTCTAAAAATCCTTGTTTTCTAGGTTAGAAATACTGCATCAGAACAAACTCCAGAATAGTAGAGCAGAATACCAATGCAGACAGACGAGACTAGGAGCATTTTTCACAGCTAACTCAGATTCTTCATCTCACATTAGTGTCTACAGCCACGGCCAAATGCACTGTAGGCCTGTATAAACCAAATGAGCTTAAACAAAGCTGCAGAATAAGCGACTGAATACCACAGATCCCAGATGTGTGTATGAGTTCATGTGTTTGAATGTATGTGATGCTGAACTTGCAGCATTCTTACTTCTGAAGCATTCTGTGATTACTGCATAGCCTGGGAGCTGAAGTAGATGAACTTAACTGGGACTAGAGATTCAATGCCATCCAACTATGGAGTCTGGAGAGAATCAGGACTCACTGAGTTAAATTTCTGCTAGCGAAAAACCAAGTATGCGCTGTAGAAAGCTCATCAAGAGGACTCTCCAGATCAACACTCAGGATGTGAAGGGCTGATGGACACCAGGGCTGAGTACCACACCTGGGAGACTCTATACCCTTTCCAGCCATCTCCAGGAATGCTGGGGACTCGAAGAGCCACTTTAGCTACTGAGAAACCAGAGAGAATAAAGCAAAAGATATTACCAAGAGATCCCAGTTCTAGCAGAGAAACCACGCAATTAAACATGCAGGACCACAGGGCGTAATGCAAACACACGGTGGCATGCTGTGTCTTTAAGCGAGGGCGTCTCCAAAGCTAAACACAATCCCCTCAGTAAGCACTTTCTCACAGAACGAGGAGACCTTGTTACTCATAACAAGATACGCAACCACACATAAACATAACCGCGCAATATGTGTCCTGGCACCGTTATCGCTGCTGGTTCATCTACATATTATGTTTGCAGCACTGATAAACAAATCAGAAGGTGTGTTCCTGTGATCTGAGACCCAGCAGGAAACCCATAAGGGGTAATCAAGGGGCTATTGGTGTTCCTGCTGGACAAAACCAGCGGCAGCAATATGGACAGGAAACAGAACCACCCAACTGGACTATAAACAGCAGGGAAAACAAACTCGGCCAACAAAATAGACAGAAAGAAAAATAAGGTAAACCTCTCGCCCCTTAGAAGAAAGGAAAATGACAGGTGTGCTTTTTGTGAACATTTGTGAGCGGAACGTCTGCTAGTGGCAGGTCAAGGACAGGACAGCGGCTCTGACGGCTTCCCAGCCTCCGCTCGTCCCACCCCAGCCGCAGACCTGCTCTCTTACTACTAAAACAGCCAAAAAGGGGGGGCCCCATCCCTTTGTGGGGTGTCCAAGAGCTGGCTGGAGGGAGGGGGATTGTCTTCCAGCACTTTCTTGGACTGCCCTCCTGACGGAGCGCCCCCGCTGACCACCGTTTCCCTTTTCCACCAATCACTCCATGGCCCAGGTGGACAGCAGCTCTTCCTGACCGTTTCCCACTAACGAAACTCCGTGTGACCGGCACACTAGGCCTGTCCATGAATAGGTTTGCGTGCTTGTGTGTGTGTGTGTGTGTGTGTGTGTGTGCACACACTGCGGATCCATAAATCATGCGAGCACCAGGCTCGCAGAACACAACGTGACCATGGGAATCGACCTGGTAAGCTCAGCTGGCTGATGGATTAGACCAGATGTCCCCCGTCCGTGTCCCCCACGTCCCCCGTCCAGGCAGTTAGGGGAATTCCCGTGCATCCCCAAACAGAGACGTACGAACAGAGGGAGTCGCAAACCACTGGGAATTTCTGGGCCTGTTAAATGAAACCCAGCAGGTGACAAGACAGAACCAGAGGCTAAAAATCTGGTCCATCTCCACAGTCCAATTTCCCATGGATCCAGCGCCATCACGTCCAGCCTTGGTTACCAAAGCGAAGACTCCGCCGGCTCCCCAGACCCCAAGAGGCCCTGTTCATCAGTGAGGAGTCAGGCCTGCCCTATCAGGGGGGCAGGAGCTGTGTGTCAGAGGGGCTAATGCTGTAACAACACCCTAATTCTGATTCAGGCTCAGATGCCCCCCCCAAACCAGGAGTGGAGGTAGAGTGGCCCCCTTTGCATCTTGGCCTCTTACCCCCCCC
>JAODJU010000040.1:35330159-35347416 GCA_026776725.1 Gnathonemus echidnorhynchus
GCCATTAATGACCATGTCTCACCCCCATGGGGTCTCTAGTTCCAGAAGGCCACATCTCTCACTCACTGTCTCCACCCTGCTCTGAGGTAATTTTTTCTCTCAAGAGGTTCTCTCTCAATCAAGTACAACAGCAGAACCCCTTCTCATTTAATAATGGTAATGAAAGAGTGGTAAGAGTGGTCACCCACCACAGCGCCTCTTGATGGCAGGTCTGGAAAAGATGTGTCAGCCCAGCAATGAACTCCAGCAGACACTTAATTCCATCACAGGATCGGCAGAACTACAGATTATGAGCATCAATGGCATGGATCCCACAGTAGATTCCACAAGTGCATGATCCACTGAGCCCTTGTGCCAGGCCTTATGCCACCCCTGGGAAAGCAAGGAAGATTTTCTCGTTAAAAATACATCCCACACCCCTCGCAACCTCCTGCAATGCAAGGAGCTCCCATGGTGCTGAATGTCATGGAGACTGATACAGAGAGAGAGAGAGAAGTTAACCCTGTCCAATGGAATCTCACAAATGGCGCAAAAACACAGGAATCACCAAGGTCCCCTGGGGTACGAGCTACTAAAAGAGATCATTAACGGAGAAACATCACAGAAGATAAGGACTGTGAGTACATAAGTGGAAAAGTTTTCAGATGAAACACGATGAAACCTGCTCCCCAGGTTACCCCACACCAGGAATATGGCCACTTTCACTTCCTCTCCTTCACTTCCTCTACTGTCGAAGGGACGTTCATCCAAGGGTGCAAACAGAAAGAAACAGGCGTGATTACGCCCAAAAAGCTACCTCATGTTGGTCAGGCTGTCAGGCAAGAACTCAGCTCGAAATACAGAGGTAATGAAAAAACCACAACAGAGGGTGCATGCCCTGTGCAAGTAATATAGAATGTGACACAGATGTGAAACTGGAAGGTTACTGGTTTAAGTCCCAGAACAAATCTAACTGGGATATTCTACAGGAACGTCTACCCATCTTCCAACTACTTATTCAGGGTCTCGGAGAGTAGGGCACACAGCAAGGGACACCCTAGAGAGGATGCCAGTGTGTCACAGGGTACACAGCAAGGGACACCCTAGAGAGGATGCCAGTGTGTCACAGGGTACACAGCAAGGGACACCCTGGATGGGATGCCAATCCGTCACAGGGCACACAGCAAGGGACACCCTGGATGGGATGCCAATCCGTCACAGGGCACACAAGAAGGGGCATCCTGGATGGGATGCCAATCCGTCACAGGGCACACAGCAAGGGGCACCCTGGATGGGATGCCAGTGTGTCACACTGGTCTTCAGGTCTTCATCAGTGGGTGATTTTGCACCTTCACTTACAATTTGTGGGAAAGAGGAGATGTTGCCCTGTTTAGCCATGAGCGGCAGACGAGTGCAAAGGGATCACAGATTCACATCAGTCTGGAGGAATTACGTATTTGTCACTTTAATATGGGGTAACACCACCATAAAGGAGATAATTTATTGGGAATAGCAATTGGTATATTGCAAATCTCAAAATGGATATGCAATATTTATACTGTAAGGGAAAGAGTAGAAGAGTTCCGCGTTATTCCACTTTTTTTAAATACCCTAACTGAAAATAATTTGATTTGCCTGCCAGTACAGTATTTAATGATTGTGGCCACACAGAGAGGTTCCCCAAATGTCCTGTTATCATCCAGGTTATTTTAACGACTTCGGAGGTCATGGTACTAACCCAGCAGGTCAGAAATTGGGGGAGTTACCCCCAATTACCACAGAGTGAGCCTCTAGATTAAAACCTAATACAGCATGTCAGGTTCCACCTGCTCGAATGGCCAAAGAATGTGTATAGAGGTTCTTCATTCACACACCAAGCCACACCAGCTCTAATCTGTATACTAGCTGATTGTGTGTTTATAAGAGAATACTTGACAGTTGACCTAAAAGTATAAAATATACTGAGTGTTTATGGCAACATATAGCGGCTGTAGGCAATATCGATGGACGATTGATGTGCTTGTTCCCAGTTAAATACAGACACACTCTAATATACAGTTCTCCATCACACCTAGCACCTAAACTTCAACTGACCCCAATCACAGATGCTATATATCTGTGGTCATATCCTATCAGATTAGCCAAGATTTCAAGACTCACAAAGCAGTACTCTGTGGGGGGTGGGGTCTTGTTCCTCTGTGTGTGAGCAGCCTGTGAGCAGGAGTGCGAGGGAAAGAACCTCAGGCTCCGACATGGCAAAAACAGGGTATTTAACTTATCAGCGTAATCCATTATTAGCCAGCGCGGGCCGAGAGCCGGGGAGGAGAGGATCGATGCTCAGCCGGAGCCCGTCATCGATTTCCGGCAGGCCAGGGCTATGGGAGAGAGTGGTCCTGATAGACGGAGATAAAGGTGGCGTGGTGGAAGGCGCGCAGGCAGATGAGGGGTGCAGGGAGGTGAATGGGGGACTTCTGTAAATTATTGAGTTTGTTTGGATGAGAGGAGAAGAGGGCTGAGGGGAAGCTGTTGCACATGACCCTTTTTTATCTTTCTAAATTAGCATTCCACGGACGAGTGGAGCCTGGGGGGCACGAGAAAGGCGACACAGGGACAAAGAACTGGGAAGCAAGGCGAGCGCAGACCCCAAGGCGAGTGCAGACCCCAAGGCGAGCGCAGATTCTAAGGCAAGCACACTCGGCGCAGACTACTAAGTGACCACAGACTCTGAAGCAGACAAGTTCGAAGCAAACTCCGAGGCCGGCAAGGCGAGCAGACGCTCTGAGGCGGGACAGCGCAGACTCTGAGGCGAGTGAGGTGAGCAGAGACTCTGAGACGGGACAGTGCAGACTCTGAGGCGAGTGAGGCAGGCAGAAACTCTGAAGCAGGACAGCCAAGACTCTGAGGCGAGTGAGGTGAGCAGAGACTCTGAGGCAGGACAGCCAAGACTCTGAGGTGAGCGAGGCAAGCACAGATTCTGAAGCGGGAAAAGTTCAAAGAAGACTCTAAGGCAAGCAAGCTTGAAGCAGACTCAGAGATAAGCGAGGTGAGTGCAGACTCCTATGCAAGCAAGCTTGAGGCTGACTCCTAGGCAAGAGAGCTTGAAGCAGACTCTCTGCCAAGTAAGCGTAAAGCAGACTCTCAGGCAAGTGAGCTTGAAGCAGACTCTGAGGCAGGCGAACTCAAAGAAGACTCCAAAAGAAGCAAGCTCAAAGCAGACTCCAAGACGAGCGAGCGTGAAGCAGACTTTGAGGTGAACGAGCTCGAAGCAGACTCCTAGGTGCATCGGGGGAGAGATCTGCTGGTTTATGGCAGGAAAGGGCCCTCATCTTCCTCATTCTCACACATATAAAAGTAGCATTCTGTAATGATGCTGAGCCATACTGAGAAATCCTGATACTCTCCTCAGATGGTAAAAACATTTTGATTGGACTTAACCATTCAAATTTGAACATAAAACCATAGAAGGACCATTTAAAAATGGCCACCTGATAGCAGTTTACCTTCTGCCTGGACATCCTGAAGTTACGTTATACTTCTAAGTAAGAAAAGTTCAGATAGAGGTAAGGTATGAGTCCACTGTAAATGCAGACAGTTATCGTAAATAATAGCAAACCATCGCCATTGGCCAGAAATAGGAATCCAGGGAACTGTTAGCATGGTGATTTGTGTTGATGTCCCAAATGCGCAGAGCTTCCCCAATGAGGCCATTGCCACCTCCTGAGGGGCAAATGCAACAAGCGGAGCAGAGGTCAATCCCAGCAGAAGAGATCACCAACACTCATGATGCCATCATTGAAGAGCATCAGTAGGCGGAGCTTATGTCCTGATCCTGATCTAAATTCCGCCCATAAAGGCACCTCATTGGCTGCACCACAATGACTGGACAGTGGTCTCCCTATATCCTAACAAAAGGTTTTATATGTGGCTGCCATAATTAGACTCAGGAGTCTCATCTCAGCTGGGGGGGAGATGAAGTCACAGGGGAACAGAGTAACCAATAATCCCACAGATAAACAGAACAATCCAATGACCTCAACCAATGAGTAACAAGCGAGGTTTTTACCCAAAAGACTGCATCAGAATATCATGGTAGAGGTACATGTCAGCAGTCAGAATGACTAATAAACCAATATTTTATTGACTTGCTCATGAAACTGACAGGATAATTTCCATAGGGTTTGTTTAAACACACACCAGGCTGCCTGGGCTAAATATATCCTAATTAAAAGCTGTACAAAATAAATATTATAAATATATAAATATTTCAAAAACAAATAACGGATGCTTGCTCACAGACCAAAAAGGCGTGCTGTTTGGTATGCAAACCAGAAGCCCTAATTTCCAGAACCGATGAAATTGTAGCAGGAGGCGGCTTTCCCGTTATTGCCCTCTAGCGAGAAGAAAGGAAATGACAATACATCTCTGACGCTTCAAGATGGTTTTTAAGTTTCAGGGAATATTTATTGTCATCATAAAGTTTTAATATACATTCCCAAGTCCCATTTATTTATTTATTTATTTATTTACTTTATGTATACTGGCATACCCACTGCATGACTGCGGCGCACTCTGATTCCACTCACACTGAAGAGCATCGCATGTACCATTAAGCGTCACGACATGCACTGAGAGCCCGGCGGTTATTCGCTACTTTCTTACTCGATGTCACCCTCGGGGAGGCGAACACATGAAAACGCCGTATAAATTACTCCGTTGAAGGCTCGTATTTTATACTGTGGAAAAAATACATCGTGATTCCAGGTTGGTGTAAAACTGTGTGCCAGAGCGATGCAGGATTTCATCTGCATGTACAGCCGGATATTATAAATGCAGAGGGCACTCGGAGGTGGTTCTGTAATTTTCACATGCCTCTTTAGGAATGAAACCTGTTTCGGCCACGTATCGTATAAGGCCGAGCGACCCCCTCCCAATCCCCAGTTTAAAGCAACCAACTAGGTTTACTGCAGCCGCATTAGATCTAATCAATCAGTTTTGATTTAACACACCTCAAGTAACAAATATTAGAAGATAAATCTCTGCATCGGGTTTTTAAAAAAAGGGGGGGGGGGGAATACATCCTGGGAATATATCCATCACACTGTGAGGAAGGAGGTCCTGTAGGACTGCTGGAAGATGTTGCGAGGATGTACCAGTTTATCACCACCGTAAAGTACACCGGAGCCTGCAGCCTCCCTCAGAGAAACCTTTGGTGATGAATCTGGAGAAAGTGCACAGCTCGGACCGTCATCCCGTACCCCACACCTACCAAACTGCCTTACAGACCACAACACCCCCTGGCCTCTTTCTGCATCATCATAACACGTCCTGCAGTGTTACTCCTTCTCCAATCGCTCTCGCTCAGAAAGATACCGAAATACCTCCCAATCATGATACATACTCAAAGTAACTCCGTACAAATCAATCAAAAAGAAAACTTTCATATACAGCCCATAAATAAGAAGTATTCACACACATAACCCACTACAAAGGTATCAGAACTATTATGGATAAATAGTATATATGTATACCGTTCTAAAGTGGAAAATGTCACCAATATAATATAAACATTACAGTTTTGTTCAAATCACTTCAAATAGTTTATTTTTAAAAACCTTCGACGATACACTTAAAACACTGAAAATGTTTACATTGCAAGGCTAAACTGGTCCCCTCGGGAAAAAAAGACCGTATTCCTGTGACATTAAATATATACATGCTAAACATCGGAGATCTGGGAATGTCCCTTACCTTCTTCCGGGGCTGCCATTTCATCATATTTGTAAAGCAAAAATGTACAGCATCAAGATGTTATGCACTTGGAGAAATGAGACCCGATGAAGTTGCAGGAGCAAGTCATAATGCCCCGCGACCTCCTTCAGTCTCGCAGCATATCTCCCCCTAAGAAAGGCGTGAAGGAAAACGAAAGGGTGGGGAACGCGGCAGAAGGCGATCGGAGAAGCAGGGAACCGGTGCTCGCCGCGTTAACAACCAAAAAAAGATGAACAAAACGCAGATCTGCACCGAGTCGCAGCAGTAGGCGAACGGTCCGAGTGGCTTGTAGGCTGACGGGCGATCCGCTGCATTAAACGCGTCGTCCGAGACGGGGTCCCTCACTGAAGACAGCAAAATCCCATCACTGCAACTCCGGCGTCTTGGGACCGCTTATTCGCATAACTTATTTTCCCCCGTCTTAAAAAATCTACAGTATATGCAGGAAAAAGTGATGAAAAACAATGTTATCCAGTTGTGTTCGTGTTTGAAAAATAGCATTAAGAGTAAACGAAATACTGATCGCAAAAAAGAAAAGTTTTCGACTTCTTAATTATATTCTTCTGCTCGGGAAAAATTGCATTTATATTTAAATGGTATTCCAAACGACCGACAGACGTCTCATATTCCGCATATTAAACATATTTCCAAGAGAAGCGTACAAAGAATACGCGGAGGTCTATGGAGAAACAGTCGGGTTGGGGGTTGTTGAAAAAAGCTTTAAAAATCCCAGGAATTTCTGCGCGAAGAGCTGGAAGGATATCCTGCAACAGTAACAAACTGGACTACACTACACTACACTAATGACTTCCTTTCCTACTCCTTCGGGCTCCGGCTCTGCTGATCTGGAGCGAAATGGAGAGGCGGGCGATACCGCGCGGTCATAGCGCCGTCGGGTCCACGTACCATACAAACCACAGGAGCAACCAGGACTCAACACAAGTCGTATTTTCCAAGAACTAGCGAGAACATACTTCCCAACAACACTGCATCAAATCAGCCAGCGGACCAGACTATGCGATCAAGACCAAGCCATTTAAAGAGACACTATCCGTGACAGGAGTGGCAAAAATTGATAGAAATCCAATAACAGGCGATGGCCATTTTATGCTCCTTTTGAACCTTGGTTAAAATTGGCTCACACACATGACAGAGTGACATTTCAGCCGTTATTGACCATGTTAGAATCATTCTTCGGCAGCCCCCTGGGGAACGCCTTGCAGATCGTTCTGGATTAGACTCTAAAAGGCAACTTCAGGCTCCTCCTACCTTCAGATGTCCTTCTGTTCAAGGTATAGAGCCACCAATCCCTGGATAGATTATGCTTAATGTAACACCTGCTCCATCAGCGCTGTTTACACCATCTCCACCTTTGAAGGTAGATCCCCCGTCATCCTCAACTCGTGATTTCCAAAGGGATTTCTGTCTCAGGCTCTGAGGTCACCTCTACCGGCGAGTTGCGTGTGCTGCTATAATACCTTCAGACCTGCTTTGGGATGGCACCTGCGTGCCATTAGGACAGGGGCGCTGAGGGTCCCAGTGAGGGTCAGGGACGGGGGTGGATTCCAGAGCAGAGGATTATGGGTGAAGGGATTAGCCTCCTCACACCATAATGCTGGCTAAGACTCAAAGATTTCTGTGCATGGCGGCACGTTCGACTCCAGCCCTGATGAGCGTGCTTGCAGATTCGCGGGTTTATGTGTTTGCGGAGGCTTGCTGCTCTTCCATTATCTGCTCTTTCTTCTTATGTTTCACGTATCGCTTAAGTTGAGCTGTCACTTACTTTAAATCAGTGCTTCATAAATCCACGCATCTGTCCCCACACTCCATTTGTTCAAAGGGAAGTAGCATTATCATCAAAATTAGCTTTTTTCTTAAGAGGGTAAGAAAATAAAGAGAAGTCTCATTTTTCTATGTGTGATGAAATATTCTCATACATCACTGGTCTTTTCAGGATTATTTGACTGGTTTTGCACAGCTGGCTCACTGATAATCCTTCAGAACTAAAACGTTTACTTGGTATTATTTAGTGGCTGTCTCTTTCAGTTTTATTTATATAACTTCTCTTATATACATGTCCTTAGGTTATGTGCTGGCTCACTGTGTAGAATTGTGCACGTCCACGACTGTAGATTTGAGACACTGGGTTTATGGAGTTTACCGGTTTCCCCCGTATTTTTACAGGTTGTCTTCACAGTCTAAAAACAAGCAATCAGGAAAACACACGTCTCTAAACTGTTCATAATGCACCCTGTCACCTGTAAGAACCACAGCCACGTCTCTCACTTGCATTGGAAATATCACCTCAAGGCACTTGCAGCCAGTGTTTCCTTTCAAATTGAAAACAGAACCGACAGACGGGACCTGGTCCAGCTAATGCTGCGGAAGGCACTGGCACAGTGTAAAGGAGGACGGAACATCACATGCCCTGGTCTCGGAGCCAACGCTGCAATAGATGCCTGTCTCAAACAGCCCCCAGAAGTGGCTGCTTTCTGGAGACGAGGGCTGGAAATATCTCCTCGCCGCTCCCCAATCACACGCCTGGCTCTTTGGCCTCCGACGGCGAGGTGATTCTCCCGGACGATGTGATCATGCCGCTGATAAGACAAGCCATTTTCTTTAGGCCCCGCCGGGCTGCTGCTATCTGCTGTCAGGGCCAATGGCTTGCGGAAAATCAAATATAAATAAATCTTTTTCTGACCATGATGGGGAGGAGTGATCGGAACAAAACCCCTGGCATTTCCTGAGAAAAAGACATGATGGTCCAGCCAGAAGCCAAAGGGAGAGAGACCCTCACTTACAATCAGCAGGGTGACGGACGTGGGGTTTGACAAAGTGTGATTGGGCCAGATCAGATCATAAAAAGTGCCCAGGGGCAGGTCGGCTATACGAATGGCAGGACTTTACAAATACGGAGCAGTAAAAGGTGTATTTTTGTTGGTAAAGAAGCTCTGTGCTCTTGACTTAATGGGACACCCGAATTCTGCACGCTATAAAGAAAAACGTTAATGGAGAACATTAATCTTGAGCCAGGTTTATTGTTTGGCACAGTAGCTCAGGGAAGAGCACCACAAACTCACCTCTCTGGGCTTCGATTCCAGCCTCTGTGTGTGGCGTCTGAGTGGGTTTCCTCCCACACTTGCTGTCAACAGTGCGTGTCCTGTGTTGGACTGGGGTGTGTGTGTCCGGAGGGGGGGCTGAAGGGTCACCAAGATGCTGCACTCATCTGAGAAATCCACATCACCTTCTCTGACCCCACAGAATGTCACATCTGCCTTATTTTTCATCTTCCTAACTGTCCTTCATTTCTTTGGTAAAACAGCAGCATACAGAGTGACACTTTTCTCTACCAGTGTTTATCTATTTCTACATACTTGCCTGGTCCTTTTTTAAGTGGACTGGGCCATTAGACGTGCTATGGGGGGAGTCACTCTTGGGAACAGTTCACCCCAGTCATCGCACAGGTGGTACAGTCTTAATGAACAGCAACAACTTCATGATGGCTGGTGGCAATGAGAGGGTGGAAAGATGCACAGCAGGGATGAAGGAAGTGTGAACGGCCAGCCTGGACCCCTGCTGCTGCACCAGCACAGGACTGCCACACATATACGTCTCTGTATGACTCTCAAGCCTCACCTCCTGACCTCATGAAAACATTACACCTGATCCATACAGTGGGCGGAGCCGGACTATGAGGATGGGTTTTAATTGGTGGATATTGGTCAAGGCTTGGGGAGGCAGAGCACTGACACTTTGACTCCACCCACCACAGAGCTGACAGGCTGTTCACTTTAGCCCTCTCTTAATTGTTCCCCCTCCACCAGCAAAGTGGCACACTGGCTGAAGGTACGAGCGGGATCTGGCCAGGTACATGCTAGGGAGGGATTCAGCCAAAAATCAGGCATGCTAAGCTGCCAGCCTCGCAGAGTCTGTTTTCCCAATCACCGATATGCAGGAAAGGCACTCAAAGGGCCCCAGCTCCTCCCCGGACCCCCACCCACAGGCCCCCGCTAGCTGGCCCCCCACCGACTGGCCCCCGGCGATTGGGCCTTCAAAGGGGCCGTTGCCGAGCAATCGAGCCGGGCACTGGGCACGCATGTGCATGAGTATGAGGCCTAAATCACACTAACAGAGGTGGTTTGGCACTGAATTTAAAAAAGGAAGAACCCGTCTAGTTCAAAGGAGCCGTCAGCTCATGGCGGCCGAAGGACTTTTTCCCGCACCTTCTTTGCTCTGCTTTTCAGACGGGAGGACGGAGCCCAGGCTGTGGCCCCAGCCCTCCACGGTGCCTGCTGTCCCTCTTAATCCACATACTGTAGTGGTCAGACACGAGTGACCATGTCCCTCCTGCCCCCACGCTCTGGTCCTGGGTAACAAGGGCTGATGTCATCGGCGCAGAGAGCAGAGAAGGAAAGGAGGTCACTGACCTGTGGCAAGCCCCACAGACCACAGGCAGGGCCGGCGGTCTCCTCTATTGCCATATTCTCTCTCTCTCTCTCCTTTTCTCCACCCCCCCAACCAGATAATTATCCACACTGATCTTCCCCATTACAGAGAACAGTACAGAAGACCAAATAAGGTCTACAAATACTCTGAACTAAAAACCAACAACCAAGAGCCTCAGAACAGATACAGTACTTAGCATTAAGAACCTAAAAAAGGATGTGACTGCAAATACCCGGTAATAAGTACTAAGTACCTTTAAATTAATAAGGGATGAAGGCTGCAAATGCCAAGTACCCCGGAATATTTGAAGAATCCTTTTTTTGTAAACATGTATATCTATGCCATAGTTTTAATATTAAGTACGAATAATGTAGCTTAAATTTAGTGCATTTATGTTAATCCATAACCACTGAGCACAGCTGTGTGCCTGTTTTTAAAAAAATAGATTAATGCCGTCGGTGTGATTTGTGACATCAGTATTATTATATTCTTAATGTGCCGGCCGGGGCGACACGCTGACACGCAAGACGCCAGCCCGAGTGATGGATGTCATTATGAGAGCAAGCTGGGGCTTCACCGGCGCCACCAGGAGACCATTACAGCAGCCGCTGCTCACGTCATGCTTGCGGGGGCCTCCTGGTCGGGGCCCATGGCCTGCCGGCCGATGACATGTCTGCAGCTCGCAGGAGAGTAACAGGGGGCCTTAATTAACAAGGTGGAGGAGAGTATCTCAGGGACACGGGGCTGGGGAGAATGCCCCCCCCCTCTCTGTCACACACAGATACACACAGACATACACACTCACTTACTCCTGGACTCACTCTCACATACACACTTGCACTCCCAGTCTCACACTCCCACATGCACACTTACCCCCATTCTCACTCTTCGACACGCACACTTTCACTCTCAGTCACAGTTTCCTTCCACATGCCACAAGGACAGCCCTGAGACCTGTCACACCTCCCAGAGGAGTGTCGGTGATACCCCCCCATCCCCCCACCTAATAAAGGTTTCGGTGTCCCGCCCCCCTGAAGATAAATGGTGTTCAGTTCACCCTGCTCGGGAGAGTGGGCCAGGACAGACCAGCAGGGTGACAGTGATGACCGTGGTGCAGAAACGGGGTCACTGTGAATCAGGCTGCCTCAGCGAATCGGGTCTGGGGGGGGGGGACTTGGGATCAATACGGGGGGAGAGTTACGCGTATCAGGCTCAAATGGCCTCAGGGGATGAACAAAACCGCCATTATCTGCTTTATCTGCCAGCCCAGTTCAGGTTCTGGACAGCCTGGGAGGGAGTGCAGCAGGGGAAGTTATGGGGGGTTGGGGGACACCCCCAGATGGTTATGCCGGGATGGAGACTGAGACAACATCACATCCCCCTGCCATGCCAGTTTCTCACAATCTCAAGGGCATTTACACAACACTGGTGTTCTCATTATTTAATCTGCATATGCTCTCAACACACATAGTACCCACGTCACCCCACCCATTCTGCTTACCCAGAGGTCTCCGGGTCACGATCCAGACGTCCAATCACAGTACCTTCCCCAACTGACAGAGCCCCGCCTTTACACTCTGTCCATCCACATAACGCGGTCACTTCAATCCCAATTCGCTGGCCTGTCACCAAAATGAACATGGGCACTAAATCCACCCAGGAATGTAGCGGTTTGTTTCATAACGGGCTAACAGTCACTGACAAGATCGCTAACGAGGGCTTGGCCGTTTTGAGCACTAACACAATCCCCCGCCTGAACACTGCCCTGTGCACAGGATAACGCCAACGCTAACATTCCTCTCATTCCACTTTTTTCTACCTGCTGTCTATCCCAGGTCCAGTACACCCAGGACCGGCGATAAGCACGGACATGTTTATCCACAGCCTCCCCTGCACCCCCTTCCTCCCCCACCTTGACATTCTATAAAGAGGGTTACGCACAGAGACCTTTCCCTGAGAAAATGCCTTTAATAATTCACCCCGTTCGAGACACGGATCAAACCGACATATTGTTTGAATCAACACGGCAGTTAAGAGGCAGTTGGGTTTAATCTCCGAGGCAGAGGGGGTGGGGTGGGAGGCGGGATCAATAGCATCAACGCTGCACTGCATCATGATTGGCCGGGAGGGAGTCTAAGCAATGCTGGACATGTCACGAGTGACTGGGTCCTTCCATGGGACAGGGCGTCCAGTCCACATGCCTGTGTGCATGTGAGTGTTGATGATAAATTGGTGTGTTTGGTATGTTTGTTTGCACGTTTCTTCTATACAAAGGTCTTTGTGTGTGAGTGTGTTTCAGAGTCTGGATTAGTGGTACAAATCTGATCATCATTTATGTGTGTGCCTATGTGTGTGTGTGCCATGAGCACCAGACTGTGTACACATATGTGCATGTAATGTCAGATGTTCACACGCAAGTTAACAACAGAGCAATCAAGCATGCACAGCTATACACTGATTTGTAACACTGAGTGTGAGTGTTGGCCTGTATACGGTTGTGTGTGTCTATGTGTGTGCATGCATGCGTGTGTGGCCCAGATGACACGCTAATCAAAGGCTGAAGCTGGAGTGGCCTGTTTCCTACCCAGCAGCCCCTGCTCCCTTTGTTACCCTCCCACGTCACGCCGTCAATCCCCCATCAGCCGCCGCTTGGCGCAGTCAGACCCGGTAACAACAGAGCGAAGTGATGAATGAAAACACACCTGTGTGTAACAGCCTCTGCGAGATCAGATTCACTGAAGCGGGGAGTCATTTCCAAGCATGGCAACAGCAAAGGAAAAGGCTCCTGGTGACTGAGGGGGCACGCACTGAGCGAAGGAACAGGCTTGACATTCTTACACACGACCTCGGTAACTCAGCGCAGTGAGGCTGGTGCTTTATATTGCCCCAGCAACCCCCACTACCCCCTCAAGAAAGGAGACCAAGCGCAGGGTTGAGCACTGATGACAGCAGCCATGATATCCAGTGTGCCATGTTTAATTTAACATGCGCACGCTCCCCCTGAATGCTGCTCGCACACTGGGCAGGCCACACTGCCTCAGGGAGGTAAGTCAGGGGCTGTGAGAGCAGCGGGGACACTCTCTCCGAACAGCGGCTGCCGTCACCCTACTGAGGCGGTCGGGTCCATCGGAATCCCATGGCACGCTGTTCTGAGCTCAAATCAGGCTTCCTACTCCGACTGGCGATATGATCTGCGTTTCTGTGCCGGAATGCAAAGGCGGCACCACCCAGAAAATGCCCTTGCAAAGGCACGTCACCACGGTGACGCAGATGCTTCATAATCTTTAAGACCCTCTTTTCTGAACCCACACAGTAGGCAATTTCATCCAGACGCTTATTATCAAACCCAAACACATTAATAGTGACCTGAAGCCTTGCTTATGCTCATTACAACCCCGTCAGCTTTGCTAATAAGTCCCGTCTGAAAGAAGCCTTTCTAATGTTTAATATAAAAGCGCGGATTCAAGGGCTTCAGGGGCAGGAAATGGGGGAACAACTGTGCTGAACATCAAACGCACCGTAAAGGCGGCGGAGAGGAGAGAGAGGAAGAGTAAAACCACCCTGACTTCCTCATCAGGTGAGAAGGAACAGGAATGAGAAAGAGACACAGGAGCAAGAGGTAGTGGAGAGAAAGAGGACAGAGCAAAAACTGGGAGGGAGGCAAATATAATGGGCAGTTATATTATAACTAAGTATAAATACTCTCTCTATTTACATTTTAGCTTTAGATTTGTTTCAAGTAAAAACTGAGGTGATACAAACACATGATTTAGCAAAATCAGCTAAATCGGGGGGTATCAGGACAGGCTTGAATTGAGAGACTGTAAGTTCAGGAAGAGACTCATGGGAAGCCCCCCCCCCCCCCCAAAGGAAGCCCGTCGGAGGCCACTATCGTAGGTTTGGGGCTCACAGGTGCCAGTCAAGGGGGCCAGGGTGGGATTACAGGCTCGGAGAAGGTACTAATCCCTTTAATTGCTTGTTTAAATTGTCATCCTCAATTTTTTTCCCTTGCTTCATTTATCTCTGCACTCCAGTTTCAATTACAGTGTGGTGATTTAATTAAGAGAAAAAAAAACACAAATTTTCAAAGCTGTTCCCTATATGGTGTGAATTTTTGGGGCTAAAAGCATACTCTGCAATGGCACAGAGGGGCTTCTGATGAGTGTCTATAATACAGACTGCTGTGATTGTATGTGTCACAGACCCTGGGACAGGCAGCACTGCAACCACCAGAGGGTTCGACTGCGCAAGTCTGCATGTTGAGTTTGCATGCCCCTTCCCACAGCCCATCGAGGACCGGCCTCCCATCGAGGCTGTCTGTTGCTTAGATCCCTGGCATGGCCTCCAGGCTCAAAGCTAAATACCAAGAGCCAAGCACCTAAGAATGAATAAAACTGCAAATACCGAGTGCTGAATACCAAGAAGCGAAGAAGGAAAAAATCTCCACAATCCTCTGCTGGCTAAGTTGTTACAGAAGATGGATGGACCTTACAGCAGGTTTTTTTGCACCTCTGTGAGGTACAGTTTCCATCTCCCAACACGCCATCCCCAAGCCCCTGCTTTATTACCGGCGTGGGCAGGGGTGTAATTTAAAGGCTACACACTCGCTGTTTATGGGCACTGTGCAGCTCATTCTGCCGGGCCATGCATATTTTATGAGTGTGAGATGTTACCAGCACCGGCGAGCTGGGGATGCCTTCTCAGCCTCGGAGCCGCGGCCCGGCACCGACTGCTGGGATGGCTCCGCCTCCCCGTTCATCCGCATGGCCTTCTTTTCCAAACCGGCGGACCTTCAGACTCCTGACTCAAACCGCGAAGCTCTCCGAAGCAACCAGGAGCGTGCTGGTGGAGAATCTGGGCCCGGCACCGAGGGGTTCCTGGGCTGTGCCACGGCAGGCCGCTGGAACACAAAGCCGGACTCTTCACCAGAATCACTCTCAAAAAAGCCATATAATCAGGCAGCCACCCTAGTGACTGTACATAAAGCAGAGGTCTGTGTTATGAGGCAGCGTTATGAGGCCGGTGCTGATTCCAGACTCTGGGATTGGGGGGTGTGGGTCCTGGGGGATGGGGGGTGGGTTTGCTCCTGAAGGGGAATTGGAACACCACAGCAATACGGGGGGGCGGCCACGGCAAGAGCTCTGCTACCTGAAGGGGGTGGGGGAAGTCATTGGGTCTACATACCTGGATCAGCGTGCGGCTTGACGTCCACCCCCCCCCCCCCCGTCACCCGGCTAAGAGTGGCTGAGCAGGAGCACGCTGTCTGACTGGCACGTGTCAGTCTCACTTTACCCCCGCCCTACTTCAACTCCCAGCTCGAGAGCAGAATTTTAAAAATACATGACATAAAAAACATAAAACAAAAAAGGACCCATATTTCACTTTTATTATGAAAAGGGGAAAAAAAATCTCATTAATGTTACAGCCATATACTGATATTGCTGGGCAATTTATTAGGGACTCTAGGGCAGCTTATACTGGGGGTGCACGAGTGCCGGCCAGCTGCCC
Source organism: Gnathonemus echidnorhynchus (assembly GCA_026776725.1). Lineage (NCBI taxonomy): Eukaryota > Metazoa > Chordata > Actinopteri > Osteoglossiformes > Mormyridae > Gnathonemus > Gnathonemus echidnorhynchus. The sequence goes on from JAODJU010000040.1 coordinate 35,345,862, forward strand.
CCTCCCCCCCTTTATGAATGCTGAATAATGCAGTACCCCATATCGCTCCAGCAGGCCACTGACCGTTGCAGGATAAAACATCAAGGTCTGATCTCAGATCAGATGCCTTCGTCTGCCCATCTCCAAGTACACACAATGTTTTCATCTATCAGTCCTTGCTAGTCTGTGATTTTTAATTAACCAAACCATCTAATCCGGAAATACACTGCTTCGTTTTGTTTGCCAGGTCGAATTAAAATAGCCACTACTCCTGACGGGCCCGGACAAAAAGACCTGGTCACTTTTCTCCGTCCTCACAGCGGCTGTCGGGGACTGCTGCCCGCTGCCACGGCAACTGGTGAGACCATGCAGCTGCTGCTGAGCAGAGAGGAGCCATCAGAGGGGAGCCATCTGCCTGCACTGGCACTGCCCCCTCCCTGCCCACCTTCTCGGACCCCTGTCCGGAGCCATCATGTTAAGGAAGAAGTCGGCCTTGGGAAGGTCGGGAAGGAGCGGCTCGAGTGACTGCTAGGCCCCCGCAGGGACACAGCAGTCACAGCTCCCCACAGATCCCTGGTAACGGCGACAGCGGTACGTCAAAGGAGGGGACACAGCTGTGCGTTTCAGTACAGCAGGAAGACAAATTCACCCTAAAAGAAGGTCTTTAGTGACACACAGCTTGGGGAATGACTTCAGTGTCTATGTAAAAAATGATCAGGGTCAACAGCTTGTAAAGGGCTCTCATCCACTGCCTCATGAAGACCAACAAGGAAGTGCTAAAGACAGGTAGAGTAGCTGTGGTTGTTTATAGACACTTATACCAAAGACAGGTAGAGTAGCTGTGGTATGTTACTCACAGTGGTACAGCACAGACATGCAGAGCACTTGTGGTAGTTTATAGACACTGTTACACCAAAGGCAGGTAGAGTAGCTGTGGTATGTTACTCACAGTGGTACATCACAGACAGGTAGAACACTTGTGGTAGTTTATAGACACCGTTACACCAAAGCCAGGTTGAATTGAGCTGTGGTAGCTTACTCTTGGCAGTAGAGCAAAGATGACTAGAAGACAATAGTAATTTAAACAGAAAGCTCAATCTGATAGCTGTCATCCCAGAGAAATTATGGTTCACTTTAATTTTGACTCGGCATGTAAAGGCACTCAGGGGTAAAGCAGTGTGTAGCACTGGTGTAATCAGCTGGTCAGGGGACACCATATCGTAGCCAGTCCCCTTCAGCACCTTCACTCCTCCTCTCTTCCTTTAATGTTGCATGAATTTTACACGTCTATTTCTGCCGTCCTCCCCCCAGCCGCCGTTCATCAATCATAACCCTCCCTGTCTCCAGCTCACACGCACACACACACACACACAAGCACAGATGCACACATACACACACAAGCACAGACGCACACATACACACACACACACACAAGCACAGACGCACACATACACGCACAAACACACATACATGCACGCACCCACAAGCACACACACACACAGATGTAGGGTAAACATATCCTTATGGGGACCGCTCATTCATTTCAATGGGAAAAATGCTAATGCTAACTATGACA
>JAODJU010000040.1:35347516-35361131 GCA_026776725.1 Gnathonemus echidnorhynchus
CAAGAGTTTTTGCATTTTTAGTTTTTTCATAGCAGTCACTGATTTTTATAAAATAGAGTTTTCCCTTATGGGGACCAAAAAAAAACGGATATTTATCACGTTATGGGGACATTGTGTCCCCATAAGGATAGGTAAACCCGCTCGCATGCGCACACACACACACACACACACACACGTTACTGACAGCAGCCGCAGAGCTCGGGAACAGGTTGAGGGACAGGTTTGCTGACAGCGGTGCTGGGGATACGGCTGCTCGTCTCTGTCTTCGCTTGTTTTGACATTTTCACATAAAACCAATTAGGCTGTTGATAACATTTACACACAGTGAAGACACTGTCCTTTATAGTGCCAAATGACTGAGAAAAGTCAGATTAAACCCGCTGGGAGAAACTCTGTGACTGTAACGAGGAATCCTGATTAAAACGTTTTTATGTCCTTCAGTACATTTGCTAGGTATATCTCACTATCACAACAAGGGGGAAAAATGAGCCGACAGACTGAAGTAAAAATGTACTTTGAGTTCTGGCCCGTTCACTCTGAGTGAGGTTGACAAATGTGCCTTATTTCCACTATCTTGCCAAAAACGACCGACAGTGAACCAGGCTGGATTTATGACTTTGGATCCCCTGGGGAGGCCAACGTTGAAAAAGAGATAAATGGTCAGACTTGGGCACTTAAAGCTATTATTTTTATATGCGTATAATTATTTAAAAAGTATAATTTTAAAATATTTAGTGAAAACCACTGTTCTGAATTGGAAAAACAAATTATAAATAGCACAGTGGAAAGCATTCTCGTAACAAGACGTCCGCCAACGTACGACAACAGAGCAACAGAGCATTCGCGGGTTACATCGTTCAAAAGGACTGTACCTGGAAACGGACGGAGACTGACGCAACACCGGGCCGAAACCATGTGCAGTCTGTCATGGATAGTCATAGATTGTCATACAAATGTATGGTAATGGAAAAATCAAGCCCTTGCAGTATGTCTGGACGGTGTGAAAATGACGACAGAGTGGATTTAAGGTGACGGTAACTTGTGCCAAAACCGAGAGTGTGCATCCAGCACCAGTACGTCTGCTTTTCCTAGGGCTTCAGAAGCTGGAAGTGTATTTTAATGCATATATTCCACAGGAGGGTGGCAGGCAGACTCAGTGGGCAGCGCTGCCTCCACAGGATTGGGAGATTGAGTCCTGCCTCGGCTCTGTGTGTGTGTGGGCTTCCTTTGGTCACCCCAGTTTCCTCCTGCAGTCCCCAATAACCTGCAAACAGGTGCTTTGAAATCACCCAACATGAGTGTGTGCCCTGTGATGGACTGGCATCCTGTCCAGGCTGTACCCCAGCCCTGTGCCCTGTGATGGACTGGCATCCTGTCCAGGCTGTACCCCAGCCCTGTGCCCCGCGATGGACTGGCATCCCATCCAGGCTGTACCCCAGCCCTGTGCCCCGTGATGGACTGGCATCCCGTCCAGACTGTACCCCAGCCCTGTGCCCCGTGATGGACTGGCATCCCATCCAGGCTGAGACAAGCTATGTACTTCCTGTGGCCCTGTGCTAAGTAATATATACATATCAATACCACCCCCCACCTCCCCCCCCCCCCCCGCTCCGTTCTCAACTTACAGCCACATGTCCTTAACCTTCATGCTAGTGACTGGCCCAGAAGGGGAGGGCTCACATGAAAGGTATGGCACGCACTATACCTGGGCCTTTCACTGAAATACAAACTTAAAAGGAAAGACGTCAATGGGCCAAGGCTCTGCGCATGAGGGTTCAGGAGCTTGGGCTGCTGGAACCAGCTGGGTATGATGTAATGGAAGTGAAAGCAGCCACAGAGGTGACAGGGGGGAGGAGGAGGAAGGGTAGGAAAAGCAGGGGACTGACTGACAACAGCCTTTCTGTGGCTCCACCCCAACCCATGATGCATTGCAATTGACCTGGAGCTTCCTCCAAGGCACAGCAGATGTGGCTGCAGCTAGCATATCCATCATTGTCCTACCTCCCCAGATGAAGCCCACATACCAATCATACCATACACTCCAGAAACACACACCATTTATAACATACATGCCAGCAATAAATACGCCTGTTCTTGGTTTTCTCCACAAGACAATATTTTAGTACTCCTGGACCTGATTCCAAGCTTGATGATACTAGTTTTGGATGTCATCTTGAGCCTGATGATACTAGTCCTGGACCTGAATCCGAGCATGATGATACTAGTCCTGGATATGATCTTGAGCCTGATGATGCTGGTCCTGGTCATGATCTCGAGCCTGATGATACTAGTCCTGTACATGATCTTGAGTCTGTTGATACTAGTCCTGGTCATGATCTCGAGCCTGATGATACTAGTCCTGGATATGATCTTGAGCCTGATGATACTAGTCCTGGATATGATCTTGAGCCTGATGATACTAGTCCTGGACGTGATCCCAAGCCTAATGACACTAGTCCTGAACCTGATCCTAAGTCTGATGATAACAGTCCTGGACATGATCTTGAGCCTGATGATGCTAGTCCTGGACATGATCTTGAGTCTGATGATACTAGTCCTGGTCATGATCTCGAGCCTGATGATACTAGTCCTGGATATGATCTTGAGTCTGATGATACTAGTCCTGGATATGATCTTGAGCCTGATGATGCTAGTCCTGGACATGATCTTTAGTCTGATGACACTAGTCCTGGACGTGATCCCAAGCCTGATGACACTAGTCCTGAACCTGATCCTAAACCTGATAACAGTCCTGGACATGATCTTCAGCTTGATGATACTTGTCCTGGTCATGATCTCGAGACTGATGATGATGCTAATCCTGGACATGATCTTGAATCTGATGACTCTAGTCCTGGATGTGATCCCGAGCCTGATAATACTAGTTCTGGACCTGATCCTAAGTCTAATGATACTAGTTCTGGACCTGATCCTAAGTCTAATGATACTAGTTCTCGAACTACATGGGTCGCACCACCTAAGCACAAGTTCAATCTTAGCCTGCGATGGACCTAAACTGCCCCTATGTTTGAGTACTAAGAACATACTAAGAAAAAAATAATCAGTCACACCACAGAAATACAACAGAGCACTAAGTTGTATCGTAAATTTTACACTACCTTAAGGTCCATTGTGACAAAAAATGTTTGAAAATGGTGAAAATGGTAGAAATTACGTAACCTACCTTTTTTGATTTTTAACATAGTATAATGTTTGTCATAGATAATTTTATTAATTTGTTCCCTTTTCCACTGATTTAGCATAAAACCTAAAAGATCACTGACTTGATATGTCAACATATGATATCTATGGATATGTCAACTTTAGTCTAGTCAGCTAATGTTAGCTGGCAAGCTACAGAAATACGTTGCCATTCTGAAATTTGTTTTGCGTGAATCCTGTTTGTTTTTCTTGAGGTTGAGAATCTCATGTAGCAGAACGAATGTCAAGCACCTACAATAAATGTCTGTCTAACTGTATAACAAATTTGATAAACATTCTAGTGGTAACAGACCTTAGTTGATCTATACAGATCCCCCCTGAATGTAAACCATGGATTAACTGCTTTACATTTTATGCTGATAATATGAAAACTATGAAAAAGTTTTATTGTCACTGTCACTTTTTAAACTTAAAATCATTTCTCACAACAACCCCAATTATGTGTAGGACATGGGGAACTTTAGATTTTCTGTGACAATTCAATAACAAAAAACTGCATGAATGTAACAGCACAATAGCCGTGGCATTTTTAGCGGAATCTCCTTTTGTTTTTCCGAGGTAACTTATTTTATGATCTTGAGAAAACAACAATGTTGAGATCACGAGAGAAATAAGTCATGATCTCTACAAAAGACAGAAAAAGACAATGATTTATCTTCTCTATGGACTTCCATGTGATGCAGAGTTGCAGTGAAAAGATACAGACAAAGCAGTTTGTGTGTTCATGTGAACAGGTGTGTTAAACGTTCCTCGCTTTGAGTTTTCTTTCAATTCTTTAAAAAATAAATGGAAAGCAAAGTTATACTTGTTTCTCTTTATTCTTTTTCGCTGATCCAAAAAATGATCAGATCCATGACTCAAATATCGTGATAAAAGCCAAACTGTGAGTTTTGTGATCCCTTGTGCCCCTAAACCAAACTCAGCAAGCTACTTAGTGAACACACTTCTTACATCGCACCTTAGATGGCACATTACGGGTTTCATTACAGCTGTGTTTTAAACAGTTCTCACAAATCTCGAGAAAAGAAATCGGCAGCTATGTATAACCCAAACTCGACAAACGTGGAACAGCGAGCTGGTCCCAGTAATGTCAGACAATGATACTGATTGGTTGTTTATGGTGAAAACGTCATTCTGTCCTGCAATATTTTTATTTAGTAGCTACTAACTACGATGTAACTTAAGTAGCAGTGGTGCAACCGACAAAGAATGCAGCACTAGTTTCAAACTAGCTAGTTTCAACGTGTGATTTGAGGTACACTTTCCAACCCGACCTTACAATCAAAATTACACTAAGCTGGCGCAACCCACTGCAGATGATACTATCCTGGACCTGGTTCAGGGCGTGATGAGACTAAGACTAGTTCTGCACCTGAATACATTGCTCCAGGGCAGCCTTTGTGAACTATTCTAAATTTAAGAGTGAACCTGATTTACAGTAATTAGCCTGGTTATCTGTGATCTTCTGCTGGTGGTTAACTGCAGTCCCACACTGAGCCTGTGAAGGGCCATCATCCACTGCCTTGATAGATAAAGACATGCAGGCAGGCAGACAGACAGGTAGATAGATAGACACAGACAGACAAGTAGATAGATAGGCACAGACAGACAAGTAGATAGATAGATAGATAGATAGATAGATAGATAGATAGATAGATAGATAGACAGACAGACAGACAGGACAGACAGCTTGTTGTTACACCGTCTCCTCAAAAAGAATACTGGCTTGAACAAGTGTTGTCCATCCAGCTGAATGTTTTATGTGATTGGACCCACAGGATCTCCATGCCCTAATTCCAGATTGTGACTGGTGTTACAGACCACCTAGAAGTCCATCTGCAGCTTACTGATGTTAAGGGGCAGGTAAATTCTTGCTGCACCACATAACAAAGCCTTGCATAAGCCTCCTGTATTCCTCTTAATCTCCTTTGTCAACGTGCCCGACAATGAAGGAATCATCAGAGAATTCTTGTAGGTGGCAAAGCTTGGACCTGTACTTGAAGTCAGCGACAACAATGCCAGAAGTGACACGGAAAATCCTCCCCTTCCACCAGACAGACACAGAGGGGGAGAACAAAAGGAGAGGAGAAGTGGCACATCTCCTATCCACCATCATCGTCTGTGTAAATAGTGTGCATGTAGTGAATCTGTGTTGAAAGTAGTTCTGTTATATTAGAGGAGGCATCTAGGTGCTGCAGTGATTTAAGAACAAAACAATGTTTGGGAGGTTCGGCCCCAGGTGGGCGCTGGCAGTAAAGCATCCAGCTGCGAATGACATACAGCCAATGTGTGCAGCTCCAAAGGGCCCCTTTAGCCACCAATGGCAATAAAACGTTTTTCACAATTTAAGCATGTGATCTCATTAAAAAACATAAAGTTCAGCTTCCATTGTCCCCATAGAGTCTAAAGTGACAGCATTATTTTTGCAGAAAAATCTGGCAAGAGAGGACAGGAACCTTTGTGTGCCGTGATTGTGATGGAGGTGTGATTGGTTTGAGGTGTGCTAATTCTCTGCTCTGAGGTGTGTCTGGCCTAAGGTGCTGTCGTCTTTATCTGTGCGTCTCAGAAGTCTGCAAAGTATGAGTGCCGGTTACACAGTAACTGTGCTGCAACACGACCTATCATAGTAAGCACCCGTTCCGCATTGCCAGGCCGCTGTCTAGGCACACCAAAGCGAGCCCCTGCCGGCCAAGGAGCAAAACCCTGATGCTGTGGTGAGAGTCAGTAGGAATTAGTGGGAATCACAAACAGTCCCGGTTACAAACATCCAACTCATACTTACGAATGGACTACCATAAAGCTTATTATATTAAAAATTCAGGTTAAATACAATATTTCTTTATAAGAAACGCAGTAACTGCTTTTTTGACACTCCTGAAAACTTTGTGCTGTTCGTTAGCTCGAGGTTATTGTTATGGCATAATTAATATGTGCTGTATTATTATAGTTCAAGCTTACCTGCAAATTGACTTAAAGACAGACTTAGGGAGCGGATCCCATTGGTAACCTGGAGACTGCCTGTACTCAAACCTTTCTTACATTAGTCCTCCCACTAGGACATCTGGGGCAGGATTAGCACTGTCTGCAGATGCAGCTGTAAAACCAAAGGGAGCAGGACGTGTTGAGGGCCACCCAGGTCCAAACAGCCAGCGTCTGCCGCGCCTGTTGGATCCCACTGAACTGACAGCACCAGCCACAGATTTACCACACTCATCAATTTCATCACTCTACAGCTGGATACTTTAAAACTGCAGTATCCTTCCAGGGCCTTGAACCTACAACCTTTCTGCTGACAAGTACAAATCTTTAGCCATGATGCTACTGCCAGTCGATAGAGCTACCAGTGTCTGGCATTTTTTTCATTCCCTAACACTCACTGGGATCTGTAATCCAAGTGGTCCAGGTCATGAAAGGTGATGCTGGCCACAGTCATTTCTCAGTTCTCTGAAAACACGGCCATCAAATCAGGCAGTATGATCACGTTAAATACATTCAGCCGATGTAGAACAGTAGATCTCGTTTCCCCGCTTTAGATTTCATGCACCTCTACACTTCAGGACTGTTGGGTAGTCAAGGAAACGTATGCGGAAAAAAAATTTCACAGTCCAAAAATAAAAACAATTTTATGTCCTGAAAAAATCCGGAATCTTTTCATGGCACTCGGTGCCAGCTCTGAGCGACGGGGACCTTCCCGCTTATTCACCAACATCTGCGTTGGGGAGAAAGGAATTGGCACCCTCATCCTGGCAATCTGACGCCTGTGACCCGAGCCCCCGGGAGGTTTAGGAGGGATTAGCGTGCTGGGATCGGAGGCATGGGACACATCTGCATGCTGTCGCTGTGCACCATGGGCCCGGAGCCTCATAGACGCGTCCCTCCTCATCCCTGCGCTACGTAATTAGACTCCTCAGCTGACACTCTCACACTTTCACATTTTTAGCTTTTTAGCTGCTCAATTGACTATATTATTATATATTTAGCTGATCAGCTCACCCTTTTACACAAAGCAACTTGCAATTTTCACGTATTTGACCATATTACTGGAGCAGTGTAGTGTGGGTAACTTGAAGAACCATGTTCAAAGGTCCAACAGCCTGACCCTCTAGGGAACGTAACGCAGCCGTAGCCTTTGGGTGCCACGTACACGGCTCCCCCGCACTGGCATGGCTGGACAGATGCAAGCGGCTTAGCGCTGGGAAAGCCTCGGTGTCGAGTCTGCAGAAGCCACGGGCAACGAGGCTACAGCGGAGAAGGCTTCAGCCCATCGATGTGTTTGGTTGCCGCTCGCGTAGCTGCGTGGGTATTGATCCCATATCGACAGGGAGTCTCCGGAGGGAGTCTGCTTGGGGATCCGCTTCCATTTCTGCTACAATCGCACAATTGTGCCCGAGCTCATTTTGCATTAATCTCCCCCCCAGCACCCCCCCGACTGGAAACACATCGACGTGATCATGGGTTTAGCCACTGTGTCGCAGCTATGGCTTGCGGTCTGGGGAGCAGGGCCCATATTAGCCCAAGCCTTTTGATTTTGCCATTGGGACGATGTGCCTGTGATTAATGAACCCTGCGATCCTGCTCTCACCGTACGCTGCCAAAGATCAGGAATACGCACAAGCCAAAATACACTTGCCAAATACACCTCCATCGCAAACACAACTCCATCCATCATTCCATCCTCTTATCCAGTACAGGTTCGCAGGACAATTACAAGCGCACCTCCCATTTCTTTCCATTCCCTTTGGAGTAGTGGGAGAGCCTACTATCGCCCCCTACTGGAACTTAGCATGAACTGCTGTCCCCTCTTCACAACCCTTTCACCCTCTATTTGCACCTCAAATTTCAGTCATTTCAGTGAGTTGTGGTTTTATTGGGCTTCTCCATCCTTGGCCTTAATCACCAGCTAAACCAGAAACTGGCCTTGAGAGACAGGAGAAGGTTGTAACGAGGCGGGGCGGTGATCAAGTCCTCCCAGAGATTCCACTGGGCTTTCCCAGCTCCAGCGCGAGTGCCGATCGCATGTCATGGGGTCCTGAGCCTCATTAAGCAGGGTGTGAAATAAAAGAACAACCCACAGTCCAAGGGACCCCAATAAAATCTATTGCATAATAGGGGAACAGAAAAAGAGGACTGCATTTCCATGGTAACGGGCAGGCACGTAGCCGTCGGGCTCGGCGATGCGAGACGGGAGCAAGGGAGCCATTCGTTTTATTGGGGCGGGGAAGCGGGCAGCACCAGGCCAGTCACCGCACTCCACGGGGCACCGGGCCGATTCTGCAGCTGGAGACTGTGTCATATTTCTTTAATTACTACAGAGTGAGCAGATAATGAACAGCATTCAATTTTGCTCACTATATTTCGCCACTATATTTCTGCACTAGGTTTTAATGAAAAGTTACGTATAGCTTTCTGTCGGCCTCTGTCCTGAGTAAAAAAGCCCATTTTGTTTGCGTTATAATTTCAGCGCTAATGAAAGGGCCGCCTATCGCAGCCAGGTGGATGGGAGGAGGAGGAGGCCGCTGGGCAGGGGTGGGACAGTAGGGGGCAGCATCGGGCACTGCGTTAGTGTAGCCAACTGACACGTTCATCTCTGCTACCTGCCGGCAAGGTGGGGGGGGGGGGGGGTCGGTCTCAGCTGCCAAGAGGGGAAAGGGCCCCCCCACCTCAGGATGGCAGCCAGTTCTGTGCCCAGTTCCTGGCTTTGGGTCCTTCCGCTCAGGTGCGGAAAGCAGGACGGATGGTGGATCTATTGAAAGGATGGGAAAAAAGAGAATCCCTTTGTACAGGCAAAGGTATATCGGTGCCTCTGACACCAGACGGCCCTTCAAAGACATGGGATCTGCAGGGATGCTACAGCACATGGAAATGCCACAATCATAAGGGGAGAAGCTTCAATACACCAAATGAACTGTGTGCTTATCAATGCTGAAGGTGGAAAGGCCAGTTACTGTAAGGTTGCAGACCACTACAATGAGACTGTGGAGTCCTGCCAACAGCCTAAATCATGTTAAAATGGCTGTGAGAACCTTGAAAAGCATCATGTTTTAATTCCACAGTCACTGACTCCTGCACTTCTGTGGCACAGTGCTGCGGCGGCTGTTTGCATTTCTGCCTCTTCCTGGAGGTTCCCTCAAACCTTGACAAAATGCAAGTGAGGGAATCGGCATCTTTCAAATGGCCAAAGCGTGTTTCCCTGCAATGGACCAGCATCCTGTCCTGCGTGCCCCTTCCCCCGTACTTCCAGGCTCACCACGATGCTGTATGGGATAAACAGACGTGGAAGATGGATGCAAAATTCACGCAACAAAGAAAAACGACATTTTAAGTCAGTGTGATACGTTTCCCTGTCATTCCCTGCTCTCTCCTTTGCTGGTGTGAACTGAGGCCCCTGTTACAGTCCCATGCGGAGTGAGCCCCATGCGATCCACTCAGCTCCCCTGGCTCCAAACGGACCAGACTCTATCCCACGTGCTCCATAAGATGACATCAGATCACCAGCATACAGTGGTGTGGTGTGGGGGGCATATTCCTCTTCAAGCTGTTCCCGTGAGCCAATCTGCTAAAAGGAGGAGCCCATGTCAGACAGGGCCAACATCACAGCCTTCCCGGGGGGGGTCTGGGCCCATCAAAAATGCATGGGCTTGGATATTTGCTTACGCTGATAGCTGCCTGTGATAGACAAAAGTAAATACGTGCGCAAACAGAAGTGGATCCTTATAATAAATTGGTGTGCTGAAAAGAGATGGGGGCCATGGTGGAGGGAGGGGTCTCTGATGTCCCATCTTACAGGCGTTGGAACAAATCAAATCTGTGATAAAGGGAGTCAAGTGGGATTACGATACTGGGAAAACAATGTCCGTGACGGGGGAATTACCGCCAACGGGGGCCGATGAAGAGTGCTGATAAAAAGGGGGGCGACATATCCCAAACACGGCAGGTGATTTTCGATTGGTTAAGCCAAACGCCGGCGGTGCCCCTGTGTCTGCCCCATGTGGACAAAGTGAGAAATGCAGGGTGGAAACGCCCGACTCGCTTTGTGTACGGGGCTTGCTGGGCCTGATTAATGAGGCCCTGGGAATATCCTCAACTCCCCCCCCCCCCTTCCGGCCCTTCAGTTGCGAAAATGCATATTATGTATAATTGCCAGCAAGTAGAACTAAACAATGAATTAAGCACCGTAGAAATCTGAAAGAGATGCATTTTTTAAAAAGACAAATAACAATACCTGTCTGCTTCACAAGCCCTCGCACAGAAGAGGTGGAAAAAAGGTGTGGGGGGGGGATTAATAAGGCATGTTAAACAGAACCAGACTGGAACATTACAGCACACTAGGAACAAGCCAAACTGGATTTAGACTGACTTCCCAAAGGCACAAGAACTGGATACTGGATCTTTCCTAGGATCTGCAGGTGCATGAGTGTGATGCCTGAACGGTGTGTGTGTGTGTGTGTGTGTGTGTGTGTGTTAAGTATATATTACATTATGAGGACCAAATATCTCCAAAATGGAACAAAAACTTGTTGTTTACAACTCAAAATGCTGTATTTTGTTTGGTTACTTATGGTTAAAGATAGGGCTGAGTAGGGGTTAAGGTCGTCATGTTGGGATTTTGAGTTAAGTTTTCCCCATAGAAATGAAGGACAGTCCCCACAAAGATATAATTACAAACCTACGTGTGTCTGTGTATGTGTGTGTGTGTGTCTGTGTGTGTGTGTGTGTCTGTGTCTGTGTGTGTGTGATGCATGAATGGGGTGTGTGCATGTTTTACGTGTGTGGTCCTGCATGCATATGCATTTCCCATGATGCTCTGTGTGCTAACCCTCCCGTGTGGGAAGCAGGTGGAAATGCAACGTAAACGTGAGAAGCACCTTTTCTGCGCGCTAATACTCCCGCTTCCCACTAAGGCGGGGGAAGAGGACCCCCGTCGCTCAGAAAGGCTCTAATCAAATCACACCTTCTCACCTCTTCTCTCTAATAAATCCAGAATGGCATTTCTTTGCCACCGCTTCTCGACTGAGATACAAGTACATTTTATGATCACAAAGATAAGACAATAATGATAATGTAATTTTTTCCAACCGACAAAACAATTTTCCATTAAAATCGCAATATATGGCTTTCGCATACACCGCTTCCAGTACTGCTGCGTTCTCAATACAAACTAATTTGAAATCCCCCCGACAGAATAAAATTACAAAAACTTGGCTTAATAAACAAAATAATCAATCCATACATAATGCAAACACAGTGCAACATTACAGTCAAAATGTAGCTTAAAATGAATCGAACCGTCTCCATTATTACATTTTTAATTGACGGTCCAAAAAAGAAAATAAATCTACGTCTCTGGACGCTCAACCCTTTACTAATTTTAGTCATGGTGTAATAGTTCAGAGAAAATCTAATTATAACCCTTTTATTACAATCAGCACTTCACTGATTTTCAAAAAAATGATACATATGCAGAGGGGTCCTTGGTGAAGTGATGCAGCCAGTCAGGCTTGATCCCGCATCTCAGTGAAAGTACCACCTCGCTGTCATATGGGGGATGACAGCCTACATATGGCAACCCGGACGTCCACCAAAGAGACCCCCTCTTCCTGCCACAACTGTCTGATGCCGTCTTCACCATACGGGTCAGAGAAGGATCCAGCAGCTGCATGCAGACCAGTCCGTAACAGCACAGGCATGGCACGATTGCGGGGGAGGGCACGACACCCCCATCCTTACATTCTTTGCACTGTTACAGTTTATTATTTATTTATTGTTACTGTCTATTAATGTCTGTCTGTCTTTAAATCTGTCTATCTAGCCATCCAACCATCCACCCATCCAGACCAGCGGTGATGGTTCAGGTGCCTCCTCATCTCCTGGCCCAGTCTTCCAGGCTGCTCCACATCCTTGTTTTGTTCCCCCACCTACACAGCTGAATTTCCCTGTTATGTACCCGCACAGCCCTTCACTGGCCTGCCGACGTGCCGCGTCTGCGGAGCTGACAGCTTGCTGAGGAGCCCCTGCTAAGAAGTAAGGCTTCAGCACACCGGCTGCAGCGCTCGAGAACGCTTCACGTAGCCCCCACACCCCCCCCTCACCACACAGATGTATTTAACCGGTTCTGGGAAGCGAAATCACGATGGAACTGCCGAACCTGGGCGGGGCTGTGGTGGGGGACGTGCCGTTAAATGGAGCACAATCACCGGCAATTAAGGTGGCGATTCAGGTGGCCGAGCGGAGGGCCATCTCCGTGACAACATGCCGACGCCGCCGCGGCTGTCCATGAGGCTGGCTAGCTGGCGACGCCTTATGTGGCCGCTGTTACTGGGCAACGACCCAGCATTCTTAATTGTTTCCGCAGAGACTCGGGCGAGCTGCTCCCGCCGTTTCTTTTAACGTTATTGCAGTGTTTAGCGGCTTAGCGGGCGCCTTCATTCCAAAGTGACTCCTCATTGGCTTAAAAGCTGAAGCCTGCTAAGACGGGATGTCACACTCTGTCATATCTGTGAGAAGCCATGGCGGCCACCCGTGGTCCCCGAGTCCCCCCCCCACCCCCCAAACCCCAAACCCGCACCGGCGTCACATAAAGCTACCAAACGGCAGGTTTGGGGGTTTATCAACAAAGGCCCGGCTATGTCCAAATCAGCAGGGGAGACTGGCACCAGTCGGCATCGTCTCCGGGATTCCAGCGCCAGTCCAGCAACAGCTGCCCCATGGAGCCAACTGACATCGGCGTCAGCTCGTCTGCATTGGGGACGCTTAGCGCCCTACTTGAGGGACGCTTCCGGGTGACGGCTGCCGAACACACAAAAGAGAGACCACTTCAGCAAGCCCCCGCCTGCGGCTAATTCCCCCGAACACTCTATGGATCATAATGACTGTAATTATGCCGCCCGCAGCATCAGTGATACCTGTCCACTCCCCTCGTTCTCCCCTGCAATAAGTGACAAGTGACATTTCCCGCTGAAGCCGCGACTGGCCGTTTGACGTGCTGGGTCACGCCTCTACGCAAACAGCCGTACTAACACTCCGGCAGGGATCTGTCCCCCGAAAATCACAGTCTGCATTCTGCTGCGAAATTCCCTTCCCAGCGCAGACACTTAAGGGGCCAGGAGTCTCCTTTTTGTTTTTCACATCGTTTCTTCCTGCCAGCCACCCTAGTCCACCACAGCTCCCGTGTAAATTATTAATAGGCTCCTTTCACCTAATGTGCGTCGGCCACAGACACCCCCATCACCCCCCCTCAGTCATGCATTCCACAGCGTAGCAACAACATTTAATAATGCGGCACAGGAGAGCATATATGATCTGACTTTCAAATCAATTTGATGAAATCTTGCTGTTAGTTCATGATTTTTTTTTTTTATTGGGAGGGGGCCTCCCGGTCAGGCATGCAGCTGCC
>JAODJU010000040.1:35361231-35381718 GCA_026776725.1 Gnathonemus echidnorhynchus
ATTGGGAGGGCGCCTCCCGGTCAGGCATGCAGCTGCCAAAATGGGGGGGGGGGAGGGGGGGGATTGATCGAATAGCCTATCACAGCAGTGCCATTTCCAGAATCCTCACAATCAAAGCAAATAGAGACGCCGCCTTCAATAAGAAGAGCAGGATAAATAACAGAGTGATGGGCCAGAGTCTGCGGGCCGCTTATCTCCCCTGCTAGCGGCTGCGTTCCCTGTCTGACTTGTCATCATATTCCTGATGGCAGCCACACTGCATGTGACATCTGCCACACAAGACAGCGGGACACATGTCAAACACACAGCAGATATACCCAAGCACATCGCATGTAAACATGATGCCAACAAAAGCCTGTACACACGGGTAGACAAACAGACATTCACAATATGGATGCAAGAACTTCACAAACACCTAAGAGTGAGAATCTGATCTTCTAAGCTCCATGACTTGCTGGTCTTTTAGGTCATCATTTTCTCACTACACCCACCTATGAACTTATTCGTGTTTTTTTAAACTCACCCAGTAAACTGATCTACAGTGAACCTCCTCCAGTTCCTCCCCGTACATGACAGCAGTGGCAGAGTGAAGGCAGCAGGACAGGCATAAGTTCTTTGATGTCTGAGGACCCATGCTGGTAGACGGCTCAGCAGGCCAGTATCTCTCAGCCAGGATCTCCCTGGTCCACGTCCATTCTGCTTGGCAAATGAGTAGCTGAACATGTGATTGTGTACAGACAGACAGACAGAGAGACAGAATAAACAAGAAAGAGTGCTGGGCTACAGCAAGAACCTAGAACAATGGGCAGAAGACCTGCTGATGCTGAAACATAGCCCCTCCGACGTGGAAAAATCAATCAACTGATCAATCAGGCAACTGACCAATCAAAAAAACAATCAATCAACCCGTTGATCCATCAGGAACCTAGGGCAGTACCAAGCGATTAATTTTGTGTCGATTAATCTAACACTTTTTTTTTTTTTTGATTAGCCGACTAATCTAACAACTAATTTGTTGAATAACCAAATAAATAAACGATTAATCCAATCCAAGATATTAGCATTGGTCTAATGAATCTTGCCTAATATTGAAACTTCATCAATATTCAGTGTTAGCAGCACCAGAACTAAAAACACAACTATTAAAATAATGGAGATGATTGTATTGGATAATCAGTGATAAGAGATCTCAAAGGAACGGCTCGCAACAAATTTATAATTCATTATTAAATCTGGGCCGCAGATTCAACTTTTGTTTTTCTCAGAATAAAAAAAATGATATCATATCTGAAATGCAAATCTGCAATGGCAAGCTCAGAAAGTCGCACTACTGGCAATATACAGTAGTTCATTGATACATACATGATATGTATTGGTTATATTGGTACCATCCAAAATTCTCAGACTTTTGATGTCTGTAGTCCTATAATCAGAGTATCTCCATTACTAGGTGCTGCTATTTAGCCTTCTTCAAAACTTGTGAAAATATGATGCGTCAACATAAACCACACTAATTGACATATTTACGTAATCAATTATGCCAGTTACATCAAGGCATCATCCCAGCACTACCGGAAACCAATAAATTCAACAATCAATCTGTCAGCCAATCAATCAAGCAGCTATAGAATCAACCAGTCATGTGGCTGGTGTGATATTTCTCTCCAACATGGAGCATTATGGGTAAGAAACACAGACCTATGACTCCTAAGAGTTGAGCTGCGATCAAGAGATCTATTGTACTCTGTTTAGAAGCACTAAGATCTCAGGGGATAGGTGATTTCCCCAGGACTGTCATTGCAGTAATCATGTCACATGACTCACATAGGTGATATGATTGGGGTGACCAGATATTCCATGTCAGGGAGGACACTTTGAGCTACTTCGGGTTTTACAAACTACTTTCAAACTGAAAGGCTCCTGTGCTCAGCTAAATAGTTCAGTTCTTCTTGTGCTTTGACTGGTTTGTTTCCTTGACTGAAATGGTTTCACATTAGCATTAGTGATACATGCATGATTATAGGAGACTGACCAATCAGCACACAGCAAAAACTCAGTGCTCAGGTGAAATCCAGGTCCTTTTAATTGAAATGGTAATTTACAATTCCTGTCCTAGCTCAGAGTGTCCTCCCTGGCATGGAAATATCTGATCACCCTAGATATGATCACAAAGCCAGCCTGCCTGTTCACTGCCAGGAGGAAAGCCCCTGCCATCATGTTGTGGAACACCCCAACATACATTGGTCTAAATATCCCAACAAAAGACTGCTTTAACAAGTAGTGAAGTGCCTGCAGAAACAAGCAAAAAGGAAAATGGCTTTTTATGCTGTCGGTAGGGAACAATGAGAGTGTGGTTGTGAAGATGAAATGAACGAAGGAGATTAGCCCCCCAACAAGTAAACGGGGGCCTGGTCCCTGTCAGGACAGACACGCCAAACAAAGAACGGCTGAAGGAGACAAACTGCATTAATTAATGCAGCGTATGAAAGTGCGGGCAGGCAAATGCTGACAAGACAAACAATCTCATTTGCTCCAGATTCCCCCACCCCCCCCCCCAAAAAAAAGAGAATTGTTACAGAACGCAAAGCCCCCGCCCACTAACTTGAGTGCCTGAGCCACACAAACTGGAAACCGAAAGCACACCTAACATTGCATTTACCGGTGGGTATGCCCACCCACCCCTCCAGAACACAACATGGAATCAACAGCAATACCCCCCCACCACAGACTGCTCCAGAACATTAACCCAGCACCCCCCCCCATACACACACGTCAACCTGTCAGGCAGCCGGTGGGACACAGGCACGGCTGATTAAATTATTAATAATAAATGGCCAGCCCTAACCCAGAGCCCCCCTTGCCCCCCCCATCCTGGCCTGCCCTGGCCATCCCAGGGTGCCGCTGATCTGCTGATTAATAACGAGGAATACGACAAATACAGGCCTGTGTTCATTAAGGAGGGACACCTCCCCCACCCCCCCAGGAAGAGAGTCAGCATCACCTGCACATAGCAGCCTAATCAACACGAGAGAGAACAGTAATTATTCTCCTCGGAGCTTTTCTAACTAATCACACCAAGTTAACTGCAAAAACGAAGTAATTATGGCGGGGAGGCCAATTACAGAGGCAGCCCAGAGCGACTGCAGCAGGCAGGGCGATGATGAGTGACACGCCCACAGGCGGGCCCCGCTTGGCAGGAAGCCCGGTCAGGGGGTGTGGCCAGTGTCATATATAAGGGCGGCCATGGGACACTGGCTCATCAGATAGCCGACTGGCCCCCGGGGAGCTCGCTCCCCTGTCACTCAGCGTTTTAAAATGCATCATTGGATAATGATAAGATTGATCCAGATTAGTGAATTATGGCCCCTCTTATGCCCCTCACCTTTGAAAAAATCCTTGAATCTCCTCTGGGTGTGCAGCCCCAGGATAAACACTGGAAACACCAGGACCCCCCCAGCAACGACAGCATTGCCCGAAGAGCCCCTCTCACCATAGCTGCTTGTCTGGGACCCCCCACTTAATCACTCTGCTACCCCCGTAAACTATGAATACGGGGAAAATTAACATGATGTTAAAGTGCAGTAAAACCCCAAACTCTATAACGAGACCCACTGCAGCTCTCTGGTTCCCTCAGAGCCCAACTCTCTCTGTAAATATCAAAGGCCTAATTTAGACCTCAGCACCTCCCCACTCATAGGAGCGCAGGCCGCTCTTGCTGAGGCGTGCGGCACGTTTCACCCTGTTACATCACGCAGCCATTACCGCGTCCATTCAGCAGGCTGCGCTCCGCTGCTGCGCGTGTGGTGCCGCACTGGGTTAGCACTGCAGCCTCACACCTTTCACGGTGGAGGGGTGTCATCCTTGCCCCCTCCTCTGTGTGGGTAGAGTGCCATCGCTCTCCCCATATCTGCACGCGCTTCTTCCAGCAGATGAAATCAAGCAGTTAGGGTTATTTACACTAAACCATTAGAATCTTGCCCCATCAAGTCCAGTTCATGTGACCAGTGTGATCACTCTGCTTCACAGTGTGGACCGGATCAAGGTTCAGTCGGACTTGTGCACTGTACGCATAGCATGACCACTAACCATGCCCGAAACACAGACACGACATCAATGATGCAACTGACACACACGTGTGCACATGTACACTATACATGAATTGGGCCCAGAAAGAACAAATCAGATAGACTGTACAGATCAGGAAATGACAAACATTTACAGGGCTTTAGAGAATGCGCGTGAAAACCTGTCTGGACGCCGGCTTTTCCTTATATTTATTAAATATGTCGGATTTTCAACTGCAAAAAGTACCACCACACCACTGACACATTTTTACCTTGTTTATCCACAATATCTCAATGACTTTTAAAACATGTTGTGGCTGTTGAGCTGTTCCTTTCTTCACCAACGCTTCAGTGCTTATCGATTCCATACAGCAATTTACTAAAACAGTAGCACGCGGCGTGCTCCACAAACCGAATTTAATAAACATAGGGATACACTGAATTTATAGAGATTACTAACTTTTGGGAGTGACAAAAAGAGATACGTTCAAAAAGAGATATTTGGTAAAATACAGGAATATCTCTATATGTGTGGCATGATTAAATGAAAATCGCTGTGCTACATGCTCAATAAACATATAAGAGGTTGTTTGTCATCGCGCCCAAAACGACTCCTAATGCTTTTCTTCCTGATTTCTTCAACACAAAGTTGCACAGTGACGACAAAAGTGTGAAGGGGCCCGGAATGTTAAGTATAATGTGAGCACAGACAGCAGACAAGTGGGGAGGGGGACAGTCGTGCTCGATCAGGCACGGTACAAGGCATCCCACCCAGGGTGTCCCCAGCCTTGTGCCCTGGGCTGGCTGGGATAGGGTCCAGGCCCACCCTGACCAGAAGCTTCATAAGTGGTTATGGAAGATGGACAGATGTTTGACTGCATACTTATACTTTCAACATCCAAGCCACCGTAGGCTTTATTATTAACACGTGTTCAGGGATCTCTGTTATGCATGATGACTGGACCACACGTAGGGAAAGTGTCCACGTGTCTCACTAAAAGACAGGACAGATGCATTGACTTCATATGTCTGCTGTTCATATATCAAAGTCAAACACTATTTCAGAACAAGGAAGGATAAGCATCACTTTCCCACTCACATAATCAAAACCCCACTTTGCAGTGAGTATTCACACCCACAGAGCTAACGACATCAACGGCAACCGTTTGTTGCCACACTTTGCTCAAAATATTCAAATTATTACTTCTCCTACCCAAAATGTGGGGTAATTTGTGGGGCCCAATTTTCCAGCTGATGGCGGTGAGGTCACACAGAGCTGATCGCTGTGGACGGCTGGTGGGGCTGTATGCTGGGGGGCCCCTGGGGGGTCTGGGGGATTGGGGATGAAGGGCACTAGGTGAGGGACACCAAGCCTACATGAGGTATCTTTTAGGGGGGGGGGCTGGCAAAACGGCCCGTCTGAGCAGCCCCCCACCCCCTCATACGGTCTTGCTCTGGCTTCCTGTGGCTACTTGCCGGTCCAGTCGACACCTGTTCCTGAATTATTCATGTGCGTGTCAGGACCACTGCCCGGCAGATCACGGGCACACCACAGTGGGGAGGGGCCTAATTCACACCAACCCTGGGCAATCTGCCGTGCCACATCTCCCTACATTCACCCCATAGCCCAGTCAACAGGAGGCAGGCAGACATGGGGTGCTGACACACCCAGAGACAGACCCAGATATACAACCAGAGACATGCACAGAGATACAGCCAGAGAGACACCCAGAAATACAACTAGAGACATGCACAGAGATACAGCCAGAGACACACCCAGAGATACAACCAGAGACATGCAGAGATACAGCCAGAGAGACACCCAGAGATACAACCAGAGACATGCACAGAGATACAGCCAGAGACGCACCCAGAGATACAACCAGAGACATGCACAGAGATACAGCCAGAGACATGCACAGAGATACAGCCAGAGAGACACCCAGAGATACAACCAGAGACATGCACAGAGATACAGCCAGAGACACACCCAGAGATACAACCAGAGACATGCACAGAGATACAGCCAGAGAGACACCGAGAGATACAACCAGAGACATGCACAGAGATACAGCCAGAGAGACACCCAGAAATACAACCGGAGACGTGCACAGAGATACAGCCAGAGAGACACCCAGAAATACAACCGGAGACGTGCACAGAGATACAGCCAGAGACACACCCAGAGATACAGCCAGAGACATGCAGAGAGATACAGCCGGAGATACACATACAGATATGGACAGAGACACCAACAGACACACTCAGAGACGCATCCACAGATACACCCTGAGATACCCTGAGACAAACGCTGAATGTTGCTGATTGTTGCACTCCTAAACCTGATGTCACTCCACTGAAACCTCGAGCCCCAGAAGGATGAATGGGGGCAGAACGCACTCAGAATATGCAGATTCTCGGCAAAACCAGGAGCTTCCAGCACACAAAGAAATACCGCTGCTTAATGTGCCCCATTAAACACCTCATATCAGAGAGGCAGGCCTGGTGAATATTGACAGTAGAATCGACTGCCCCCTCCACTTCCCCCGCAGTCTAAACACCTGCGACGCAAACTGGAACAAAACACAGACACCTGCCAAGGTCTGTCTCCGCCCTGCTGGATGTTTGTTTAAGCAGGACTTCTTTATTCCCGATAATCAGCCTGAGTAGTTTTGCTAATTCTACCTTTTTCCTTTGAAGCGATTAAACATGCACATTAATAAACACACACTGTTAGGAAGCTGCTTTGCGTGACATTTATCTCGGTGTTACTCGTCTGTGGGGGGGGGGGGGGGGACCCTCATACTGCTTTCTGGCCACTTTATGAAGGACACGCATTACCATTTCCTTCAAAGCGCTGCTGTCTCGCTTGCAGAGGCCAAAGGCCGGAGTGAAAGGGGACATTCAGTCAAGCAGCTGAATAGATACGATACCTAGAAGCCAGAGCCCTGTCCTTCCCTATTGGCCCAATCATATCAGAAATGGGGGGAGGGTTCAATGATAGACCCACCCACTAACACTCAGGAATGACACACCCACATCAGCAGCCAGCCCCACCCAGACGTGTTACCGCACATGGATGCTCTCGCTTCTCATCCTTACAGGGTAGCCGATAGTACAGACGTTCTACTGGGACAGACCATTTGAGGTCGGCACATCACCCCCTCATCACTGGTCACCATAAATACTGCTAGTATCATCACATCATCACTCAAAATGGCCCTATTGCTTATCTGGTTTTTCCCTTTCCTTCAGTGCGTTATATAGCTTTATGTGCGTGTAAACTGTCTGTAAAGTCTTAAGGCCCAAAGTTTGCACCAAAGGGAGTAACTACAGAAACCACTCTTCTCTAATCCGCCTGAAAAGCCTCTTTGGAATTTCTGCCCCTATTTCCGTGACATTGTGAAGTTACTAGAGATGCACCGATGCGATATTCGGATCAGAATCCGCGCCGATCCAGACCTATTTGACGGTTCGGGTATCGGCAACATGTCCTGTACTTACTTATTTCATTTTTGACAATCTCTAAATAGCTCCTATTTCATGTTAAATCTATTTGTACAATCAATCGCACGACAGCTCTTTCCCATTTTACATGTGTTTTTTGCGGCAGTCAAAACGAACGTTAACGCCGCCCCTCAGTCTTTTTTGCTACTCAGTGGGTGTGAGTACAGCGACTTCTGCTTGGTGTGACGTCATGCGCATACCCTTCGCAGTACAAGGAGTGTAAGATAAGACATGACAATCTGAGAGTATTTTATCCTTTTAACTGAAACCAGTAGTACAGCGATTTGCAATCTTTGTAAAATAAAGTTTTGAGGTGGGAATAGCATTTAATGGACAATCCCACTTAAAGCAAAAAAAGCAATGAATGACTTGGGAGTCGCTAACCTGGACTGTCTTGCGAACTCGCTGCAGCTTGTGATACAAGAGGGGCTGCCATCGCAACGAAGCGTAACTGAGCTGACGCCAATGGGAGAAAAACTGTGTTAAAATTTTAAGCATTCGCCTCTTGTGTATAATTGCTTTGAAGATATTCATATTGAACTGCAAATGCCTCAAAAACGCTTAAAACAAGACGTACAAATGAGGTGGAGCAGTACGTTAGGTATGTTTGTAGTAGCCTAATTAAATATTTTTTGTCATACATTTTTTCTATCTGTATTTGCTAGCTTAAAAATGTATATATAAAGTATAACAAAGTAAATAGTGTTCTTGTATCGGAATCTGTATCGGTATCAGCAGTGTATCGGAATTGGTTCGGAACTGTAAAAATTTGGATCGGCCCATCCCTAGAAGTTACCTCAGAAAAAATCCTTTTTGGCCGCAAGGGTATGTCAGCAGACTGCAAGACGGGGGCGAAATGTATAGGATAAGCTGACAAATCAGGCAAACTGACCAATTAGAGCACACTGGGCCCATCAGGGGTGGGGTTTAAAGGTTATAGGCCAGAGTGAATAGAGATGTAAAGATTGAGGAAAAACTATGTATTCTCCAGATTTTCCATTTCTTGGTGGAAGTCAGTCCAGACCAGGCAGCAGTAAAGAGGACTGGTTGCCTTCAGGCTTGATTAGGAAACCCCTGGTCAAGTATCATGGAAGTTTCTCCATGAAAGCCAAAGGACATGTCCCCCTTGAACCTGACGAGTGACAGAATGCCCTGAATTACTGCCCATAGTTCCTCACTGCCACATTTGGGTGCGACGCCCCCATTCATGGCCACGACAATACCCTCGTCAAGGGAACCCTGCCCCCCCCCAACCTTTTCAGTCAGAGGTAATGAAATTTCCCTGCTCCAGGCATACTATCAGATAAGCCGATGTCCCGGCCTTCTCTATTGGACTCAGAGGTCAGCCTTTGTTACACATGGAAGAGGGAAGGTTGGGCTGAGGAATAGAGCCACATGCTAAGCGGCTCTGCTGGCGCCCGGCAGAGCACAGAGGCTGCCGCTTCTCAAAATGACAAACCGCTCGCGTATCTGGGGAGCCCTCAAGGAACCATTAGGGGAAGTCGTAGAAGAGTGCCCCCGCAGGACGGCCATTTCCACTCTCTTTTGGGAGGGGGGTTACCATCAGCCCACAGTCCTTTGATCGCCAAGATCCATCACAGGCGGACGGAGGTCTCCAAATGATGGGGTTTCCGAGCAATGGCCAATGACTGGAGGGGATCAATATCCACTGGGGGTTTGTTAACAAAGCATCGCTTTGGTATCTCTGTCCATCAAGCACCCCCCATCGCCCCCCACCCCTTGCTGATGACAAGTATAAGTGCCTTATCAACTGGCAGAGAGATCTCATTTTCATTTTCATTCTTCACGATAACAGTTTCACCATCTGTGATCAAGAAATAGATTTTTAAAGCTGCCTTACTGACATTGGTAATTGAGCAAATAAATTTCATTTAATTAATCCAAATATCTATTTAATCAGTACTACATTTTACCATGCTTGGCTAATCCAATTATACAACATTACAAAAAAATTACTGAAATGTTCAAATGTGATTCGAGGTGTTTCAAATATCATGAGCAATAAGTAATTTCACTTTTAAGTATTTCTTTGATTTTTCCTTCCAGCTCTGCAAATACTCACGGTAGCAGTGATACCACACATGGTATTTCCAAAAACACACTCCTCCGCACGGTATTTACAAACATACACTCCTCCACACGGTTGTATTTCCAAACACAGACATCTCTGCACATGGTATTTCCAAATACACACCCCACCACACACATTTCCCAAATACACACCCCACATGGTTTTTCTGAGCACTTTCGAGCCATACCTGAAGCCTTCTAATATCAGATGTATATTATTTATTTTTCTGAATTATATTAACCATTCCAAATCAATGTCTGCAATTTTTGCAGAAACAAGAAAAAAGGAAAGAGCAGACTATGTTCTTGTGCGTGTGGGTGACGGTGTACATGTGAGGTGTGTGTGTGTGTGTGTGTGTGTGTGTGTGTGTGTGTGTGTGTGTGTGCGAGCGGGTATACACATCCTTATGGGGACACAATGTCCCCATAACGTGATAAATATCCGTTTTTTTATTTTATAAAAATTGGTGACTACTATGAAAAAACTAAAAATGCAAAAACTTTGTTTGGTTACTTATGGTTATGGTTAGGGCTGGGTAGGGGTTAAGGTTGTCATAGTTATCGTTAGCATTTTTCCCATAGACTTGAATGAGCGGTCCCCATAAGGATATGTTTACGCGACATGTGCGTGTATGCATGTGTGTGTGTATGTGTGTGTATGTGTGCGTATGTCTGTGTGTGTATGTTTGTGCCTCTGTGTGTGTGTGTCTGTGTATATGTATGTTCACTGTGACCCAGCACAGGATAAATGACAAATGAAGATGGATGGCTGCCTGGATGAATGGATGACCAGCACAAGGGCGCTGCTTCTGAGGCACCCGGACGCTGAGAACTTCTCAGAAACATAATGACTTACTTAACCTATTACCACATTCAGCGGCCTCATTCTTATTCCCACCCAGGGCAGCTCACATTTCACATACTATTAAATCTCAAATACCTGTAACCTATGGAAACTCTATTGAAAAAGAGAACAAATTTCGGTTAACAGTCTTACTCAAACTGGAATCCAGATCCCATGTGAATGTCTCATTACTACACAAGACGACAGTTTGTAACCCATAATATAAGGTGCAACCTGAAGTAACTGAAGTAATGCATCCCCAGGCAGGAACATGACAATTGTGAGCTGTTTTTCCCGCTTGATCACAATTAATACAGTGCCCCGCTGATTTACGAGCCTATAGCACAGTAGTCATTTACTTCATTCGAAATGGAAACACACTGAGGCAGCAATAACCCCCCCCCCCCCAATGTGGTTATTTATGTGCCAGAGAGTGCCAGGCTGTCTGTGATTCATCGAGGAGATGTGGATATTCGAGAAAGCCGTCACTACACTTCGATTACGGTAGCTGGCAGCGGGAAGAAATTACAGCCCCGGCAAAGTCCACACCGCTCGTTAAGTACATTTAATAATTTACTGTTTTCTAAACAGACAGAAGTGCATTTCAGTGCATTAATGTGTTCACGTATGCACGGTATCTCACAAAAATCACATAAAAACTCAGACAAAGGACACATACAATTATTCCTGTTCATATAAATGGAAATATACACAAAGACATCAATAAGAGTTATGGAGCTGTGTGTTACAGGCATACATATATATTCAAGACCTGGAGATTTATGTCGGCAAACACTGTGCACCCCCCATCTACAACAACACCTGGCCTAAGCTCCCATACAGTTCATCTCCACTGACATCTTACACCCCCCCGGACCCCCAAACCAGACCTGGGCCGTTTTCCTTCTACTGTCAATCCCAACGCTGAGCTGAGGAAACGGTCCCTCATCACAAGTCAAGCAAAGGCAAACACCTCCCTCACACCACCATCGAGACCAAGCAAAGGCCAAGACCTCCCTCATACCACCACCAAGACCATGGAAAGGTAAACACCTCCCTCACACCACCACCAAGACCATGGAAAGGCAAACACCTCCCTCACACCACCACCGAGAACATGGAAAGGCAAACACCTTCCTCACACCACCAGCGAGACTAAGGAAAGTTTCACGGACAAAAGCATCCAAAGCCCTTGTGACATGCTAATCACTTACAGAGGTAAGGTTGCTAGAATTTCACCCATCAAGGAAAAAACTTCTGAAAGTTTTCATGGACTGCTAGGAAATCCTGGGAGCAGAATGAGCTCCTGAACAGGATTTACCTTCCACAGAAATGAGGTGACGGGGGAGGCTGCAGTCCCCAGGCCAGTTTATCGCGGCGATCAGAACGCGCGTACAGGAGCTGCTCACTTCCAGGCTTTGTTGACAAACTTCCCTTGTCATATCCTGTTTTTGGGCCCCATTCGGTCCAAGCCGGCCAGCTCTGACTCACAGCTCAGGGCAGAGGTAACATGGTCAGTGAGGCAAAGAATGGCTCTCAACTTTATCTCTGACAGCAACATGGGGTTTTGTCCTGCGTCAGGCCATTATCGCATTGACAGGCTATGAAAGGCCCATAGTGACAGTCCATGACGTGCTTTTCAACTTTATCTCCACGTCAGGCCCTCGCTTCCCGCTTCTGTCAACAATAACAGGGCATATTGTTATAAGCACTAGGAGACACCGAAGATATTTCAGAATAAATGCCTGAAGCTGTTATGTTTTTAAGTAGTTAAACAGTGGTCAACTTCAAGATCTTGACATCAGTCAACTGCTCAAACACCAACATAAAGAACAATGACTGAAATGGATTCAATGTCATATGGATGCATGTAAAATATGTGCCTTGACCTGGTTTTTCTATATGCAATACATTTCATTGGCATGTACAGTATATCTCCTCTCTTATTTTTCCCTTATAAGCACTAAGACCATCTGGATGTCGCCTTAAGTAATAATCAGTTAAATCCTCCTCTTCATCCAGTTAAATCATTGACCTTCCTCCTCTTTTTCAGTTCCTTGCAGCAGTGACCGTCAGTTATGTCCATCTTTGGTGGACCACCAGAGCCACATGTGCCAAGGCAAGAGTCTGGTTGGCAAGAACCAGCCTCAGCACAAGGTCTCGATGTCCCAGATGGCCATCCCTACTGGTTATGGTTTTCATTAGCAGGGTTTCAAAACAAATATCCATCTGCATAAACAAATAGAGAGCTGACAGTGTAAGCCCCCTTGCATAAAACACCTGTTAAACAAGTATATAATAATAACGGGTGGTAATAAATCTGCCTTGCAGAGTCGGAACGTCTGTAACATCCATCAAACCAGAGGTAGGGACCAGAAGGATTTCCCCCAAAAATAGTTCTTCTCATCCAATAAGCATCTCTACCTTCCTGCATCCTGATTGTCCTCCAGCTTGGATAAACCTTTGAGCCAGCAAAGATTGGCTCTTACACTTCACTCAGAGGTGAAGCCGACAGCGGCTTGGTGATCCGATCAAGTAGAGGCCGGATGCCAAGGTCGGCAGGTGGAGAGCAAGCTGGGAGCAAGCGCAAAAACGTTAACCGCCCGTAGGGATCTGAAGAAAGCTTTTCAGGCAGACCCAAAACGTGCACTAATCGCCAAAGTACCCATTCAGAAGACAAACCATCACTGCTCACTGACTGCCATATTTCTCCCCTGCTAATTCACTTTTGTCTTTTAAGCTGGCTTCCTTGCTATTTTGACAAAACTCATTATGCGGAAAAACAAAAAAGAAAATAATGGGGTGAAGAAAAAAAAAAACGCGTCGTCGCTCGGTGCCGCCACGGCTCATTATAATAACCTGACATGAGTGAGTAATTTGGCTTGCTGAAAACAAGGCAATTGATCTGTAAAAAAGCATTTAAGGATGGATGGAGTTGAAGCCATTACAGAGAAACACATTAGCGAAAGATCATTTAGGGGTTTGCTGGTGCCAACTTTGCACTTGAAAGGGCCGGGAAGCCGGGTTTCCGCTGACAGGCACACGGCCGTGAGTGCAGGGACAGCATGTGGTCAGCGAGCTGCTCTGCCAGCTGCAATTCTGCCCGATTTGCGCAGTGAACTCGCGCCCTGGCAGCCATTCACCCAGTGTACCACTCAGCAGTTAGCCCGATTCGCTGCCCCTCAGGAAGCCCAGCCTGACAGCCAATGGGAAGGCCCCCCACAGCACAAAGCCACACTCTTGACCCAAGCTGACAGCACAAGCAAGAAGCCTCTTCTTAACAGGGTCCAGGCACCCCCCATGCCACTCATGCTTAAAACCCCTGACCTACACAACTGCCCTTGCACAGTTCCCCTATTTTCCACCATCCGTCCCCCCAGGGGTGAAACTAGCCCCCTACACCCGTCTGGGTCAAGGTTCCCTGTCCCCTAAACGCTGTCACTAAAGCATGTGGCGTCTCTTCCAGCCAACTCACGGTGGCACAAAGGACTGTAAAGGGGGAATAGACATCATGCAGAAATAAGTCGGCGTGGGAGGGGGGTAATGATGGAGAGCTAAGAATTAGCCTCAAATTACAGCCAGGGCTTCCCCCCTCCCTTTCTCTGCAACTCAAAAAAACTCATTTGAATTTTAAATCTCAAATTATACTGAGAGGCAAACCTGCTTTCACTTGTTTGTTTTCATCAGTGCTTCTTGCAGGGGGAAAAAAAACCAGCAACTCGGACAGAGAGGCTCCTACGCGGTGGGAACGAAGGCGTCTGCGGCAGAGCTGCCTGTCTAAGGCCGCAGGATCCACATGAATGAAGGCTGATGAAAAGAATTACGAAAGTTTCACTAATTGCCTCGCTAATTGCTGCGCTGCGACACTAAATAGCGTAGAGTGTAATGCACAGGGCTCCATTCTGAAGGAGCCAGTTTGCCTGTGAGAAGATTCTAGCTAATTCCAAGCTCATTTTCAGTATTTTGGGGAGTGATTTTTAAACAACCTCATAGACGAAGGTAACAAAAACATCCCGAAGTCCTCAAGAGAGATCTACATATTAATATATATCCATCCCACTTTGACCAATTTCTTATGCAGGTTCATGGTGAATTTGGAGCATATTCCAGGAAATACAGGGAACTAGGCAGGGAACCTTCTGGATAGGATGTCAGCCAATCACAGAGCACACACTATTACATACTACAAGTAATTTAGAGACACCAATTCACATAACTACATGTGTTTAGACGGCAGAAGGGCGCCTAAAGTAATATCCAAAATGTGCAAATATGGACAAGGCAGAGACACTAATATGAGCAGAAACTGACAGGGTATACTGTTATTAAGTTAAACACTCCAAATGCATAGATACATATTAACTGATATTTAAAAATAGCTCTCCATGGTCATGTTAGCTAGTTTAACATCAGAGATAACAGCTCTCAGAAAGTAGTGTACTGCAACTGATCCAGCCGAGTTGGGAGCTTAGAATTAATTTCTGATTTATTTTAGCATCTATTTTAAGCATAGAGTTGCTTTGATCTAATTTTTAGTTTTAGTGAACTGCGTCCTTCGCTTGACACCAAACTGCATCTATAACAGAACATGCTCACGTCCCGGAATATTACCCAAGCTTGCCAGCTGTTCCTAATTCTTCCTAACAAACCTACCCTCGCACATCTGTTGCTGCAGTATGGTGTTGTTAACGAGCTGGCTTCAATCTCCAGCCCAGGAATTAACCCCCCACCCCCCACAAGACAACGACAGAGTCAGACGAATGCTAGAGGAACTAGTCGGTCGGGCTTTCAGCACGCTGGCAATTTTGGGTGTGAAATAGCGGCAGGAGGGAGCCACGGAATGTGGCTGTAGAGCAGAACACCAAACACAGCCAGTATACCCGGAGATACAGTACAATGTCCAGGAGTACTACAGATTCAAAATTAAAGGTTTCTTTAGCTAAAAGCTTCACGTAAACTATTATTATTATTCTTCTTCTTCTTCTTGTTATTATTATTATTATTATTATTATTATTAATAATAATAATAATAATAATAATAATCAAATACTACTACAACTACTACTACTACTACTACTACTAATAATAATAATAATAACATCAGTAAGTTAATAATACATTCTTCAATCAAGGATACATTTTTCTGATCATCTTTGGCATTAAGGATAATGTGAGTTAAGAAGTGGCTCCCAGAGAGCCAGCATGTGGTCATTAGGGTCATCGATCTGAGCAGGACCACAGCTCAACAGCCTCAGAAAGAACTTTCCACAGGTTCTGCCGCATACGTCAGCTCGAGTGTGGAGCAGACGGCTCCATCTCTGTTCCCGTCACCATGGCGCCTTCCCTGCTCCCGTCATCCTCGATATGAGAGCCTGACGTTCGCCTGTTGTCATCGGCACTGAGGCGGGTCTTGGTTTCTGAGAGGAAGGCTGCAGCATCTGGCCCTGGGCAGAAGTGCTGATGACTCAGAGGAGATCTACTCCTGGAAAGCTGCCCCTAGTCCCTCACGGCCCTCTCAGTCCTCACCAACTCAATCCTATTTCTTTTTCTACCACAGTACCATCTCTGCGCCCTCTCTCTAAAGCCTCAGGAGAGCATTATCTTCAGGGGGTAGAGCAGAGTAGTTTTCCCTTGTGGACGCAGGATGTCTTGACTGTTAAACCTTCTTTTGAAGATATTTTATACCATATTAGTGCCATCGACTTATCCTTTCTCAACTTCTGTATTCTGCTAGCTTGACAGTTGGAGTGATCTCAGACAGCTCATTATGGACCTAATGCTTAGAGGATCCCCTGGAGATCCCAAGTTCTGAGAAGGCTTTGGGAAAATGTGAGCCCATCAGCCCCCACAGGGCCCTCGCCTGCAGCACTCGACACCTCCTTGGTCTGCCAAGCAGAGCGTCACTCTACTCATCACCTTCGTTGCACTCACCATCGTTCCCACCTCCCCTGAGCAGCATCAGGCCCCAGAAGATTGCTTACAAACATGTCACTGTTCATTCCCAAAAAAGGCTATCAGAGTGGCAGCTGGGGAGCGCATCAGTGGCACGTCAAACCCGTGCCACATGTAGGACAGGAGAGCAGGATGCGCTGGAATGAAAACAAGGACCTTCGCATGACTGTGCCTGCATTTTACGCCTGCAGAACCAAGAGAAGGGGGATGGGGCGAGTTGCGATCCCCTAGGGGATAAAGGGGAACAAATGCAGTTTGGAACAGGAACCCAAAGCTACGCACGAGCGATCTCCTTTTCCGGGTTGATTATTACTGCCTAGCCAGATGCTGTACTCACAGCACCGCACGCACACCTCCACTCACCCGCAGCCAATGGAACTGACTAGAGCCAAGACACAAAACAAAATTTTTTTTTCCAAGTTTTTCAGGAAATTCGGTTGACCAATCAGTTGGCCAATTGGTTGACCAGACGGTTGCATCCTTTGCCAGCTCACTCCTGGTTCTGCTCAGTGCAGTTTCCTATTACTATATGTCCTCACCCTGCAGTCTGGGCTCCACCAACTATATCTGCAACGTCCAGGTGAGGGATCAACCTCTTCAGCAAAGAGTGATCTGAAGATATCTTGAATCAAATATCTGACTGCAAAGGAACAATTTATCCAATTTGAAAAATGGGGCTTTTTGCCAATGCTTACCTCTACTATACTTACACATATACTATACTATACTATGCCTCAAAAATAGTGAAGGTTCTCCATGATAGTGGGTGTGAAGCAGCTACAAAGACAGCTAAATTGATCAGGGAGAGCAAGGAGCTAACAGAGGGGTTTCCACTGTTCTGCCCCGATTGCCCCATGCGAGTGCAGAGGTCCGATGACATCTGATCACCAGCACACACAATCTCTCCTTCACAGATGCACATCTCTCCTGCTTGGAGATATTGACTGCAGATGGACACTGAAGTACAGATTGATCTGGGGCTATTCTCATGGGCCAGCAGTAAGGAACCAAACATAAAACCAGGCAATGATACAGGTCCATAATGCACATTCAGGAAAAATATGGTCCACAGGAAACCGTTTAGAAACACATTCCAAATTCACACCACAGCTGATAGGCTTTCAGTTTTGATTCCATTCTTTCTGGTTCACACCATCATCTGAAAGCCCATTTATCAACCAGAGTTTAAGAGATGAAAATGTTTGCCTAAAACCAATGCGACACCATAACTTTTAAATTCAAATGACCAAAACTTCATGTTGTTTTAAACTCGTCGCTGCAGGGTAAATTCACACATGTGGACCGAACTGAAGTCATTGATTAATTCCGTGTCCAATTTAATCCTAATTTGAGACGTGACAGAATATCAATGGTACCTCCTTCTGTAAGAAATACAATAAGAAAGGGCCCAGTCATGCTTTAATTAAAGGTTTCAGTAATTGCCTTACACTGGTTAATACAGCCCTCTGTCTCGACGCAAAACACCCACTATTCAATTGGAAGAAATGAGAAACTCAGACCTGTGTAACATTCCAGGCTCGCAAAGGATGCGGCCAGCCCAACACCCCCCAGCCATGAAAGCCAAGCAATTCCAATAAAAATGAGGTGCTCCACTTTTGAGAGGCGAATTAGGGAGCCTGTCTAATGAGAACCAAATCAATATTACTCCAGAGAAAGACCAGCCAGCTGGAGACCAGACTGGGGGGCCACAGTGCCAGTAACACAAAATGTGTCCATTTCCCACTGCCCCTCCCCCCCCCCCCCCCAGGTCCACGGCGGCAGGGCCAGGTAAACTATAAAGAACCGGGAGAAGTGGGTAAACCCTGCAGATGTGGCATGAATCATAATCCACAGCCTTTCAGACGGTCAAGGCTTTTAATTTAGCTCAAAATAAATTAGAATTAAATGAACACAAACAAAACAGACTTTTTAAGTGACTGCAGGTCATAACTGAGCCATTTTGATCTACATTAAGAGACAATTTTAATAAAGCACAGACTCCTAGCTGTAATATATTTTATTACCACTATTAATATCTTCACATAGTAATGGCAATATTAGCAACCGTAATAGCAGCAATAATAGGAATAATTTTATTGATACGTATGTATTAATATATCATTAATTAATGCAGTTTCTCAGCAGATGTGATTTTCAGATAATGACATAGACAGGTAATTAGTGAAGCAGTTAAGCTAATGGGTTTATTAATATAGCATGATTCTTAAATATGGCACCAATTGCACAATTCTTCACAGAGATCCTTTCTGAGAAGCTCAAAAATCCAGCCTGAAGCACTGTAGCCCTGCAGGCCCTGTTGGGTTTTAGTGCAAACACTGAACAGAAGGCATGGGATAACCTTACAGCCCAAAGTGCGGAGTGAGGGTCTGCAGCTCAGCCTCCCTCCCATGCATCTCCATCAACTTCTCAAGATGGAATAATTAGGTACTATAATCTCACTCATCTTAAAGTGTAAGTCTCAATTACCAGGTTAATTACCAGCCTACCGGTAAGAAGTCATCAGGACTGGTATATAAAAGGAAACTGGCTGGTTTCTGCATGCAAACTGGGCTGACTTACTAAGGGCAGATGAAGCAGTTCCTGCATCTGTAGCCATACACCTCCTGGACAGGGACAGAGACGGGGGGCCCCATCTGGAGACGGGGATTTCCCACCACATGTATCTGGTGGTAATGCAGAGAGTGGTGAACCTCGAAGCATGACTCGCTGTCCCTGGGGGACACGGCTGGACGGAGGGAACCCTAACGGCTGCATCGCAGCAAGGCGTCACATGGAGAAGGATCAGCCCTCAATACCCGCTGCTGAACTGTGACCTCTGAACTCTACACAAACACCCCCCAAGAACCACTTACATAAAATGCGCATTGCACCTTATATCTGTGTCACCTTATATCTTAACAGCCCGAGTAGCAAACAGTCACTACATTCCAGATGTATATTTATTATCTTACTCTATTGCAAATGTTAAATACCATATTGCTGCTACTGGTCCAGTATAACTGATGTGCCCCACAGATGTGTCCTGTGCCCTACTGTTGCTATGCCAATTTACTGCACTATCCTGTCTTTTTGCACTATATCCTCTTGCACTACATGTTGTATGTTTGCACCATGGTCCTGAAGACATGCAATTTTGTCTCACACTGTACTCTGTACTTGGATGAAATGACAATAAAGAAAATTTGACTTGACTTGACCTCAGTGTTGCTAAACCCATGCAGACGCAGGCAAGCGGGGCAGCAAAAGGTGGCAGGTGACTCCCCAGGACACAACAATCATCAGAAACATGCACCCCCAGGCAGGCTAGGAGTTCTGGCTTGGACCAGACCTCCAAGGGTTTGGCTAAAACAGTCACTTCCCTACTGGACTGTTCGGCCCTCGTCAGATCTGCCACCCCTTTGTCCTGCTAATGCTAATGACACCTTGCTCAGAAGGGCCCTCCTGAAGCAGGCAGTAACCCAATCTGCGGACTTGTGTGCAAGAGTCATCTAACCGCTTATTCTGGTCAGGGTCGGGGGG
Organism: Gnathonemus echidnorhynchus; assembly: GCA_026776725.1. Lineage (NCBI taxonomy): Eukaryota > Metazoa > Chordata > Actinopteri > Osteoglossiformes > Mormyridae > Gnathonemus > Gnathonemus echidnorhynchus. The sequence goes on from JAODJU010000040.1 coordinate 35,381,230, forward strand.
CTTGGAGCTTATCCCAGGCAGCAGAGGGCACAAGGTGGGGGTGCAGCTTGGACAGGACGCCAGTCTGTCACCAACCCCATTCAAATCAATTCATTAGTCATCAGCGCTACGGCGGCTCTCTGGGAGTACAGAGCCTGGCATTTGGCCTAATTACCCAAATGGAAGGGTAGGGCAGAGCAGAAGCCCAGGGTCGCCCGTGCCTGTGACGGATGGGGCCTCGCCTATCCACTCCCGGGACAGATTACTAACCAAAATGGGGCAGTCTCCCCACTAGCTGCCAGCGGCTAACAAGTAGCTAGCCAGAACCTGTCCTCCTGCAGAGCTCTCTATTGGAGCCGCACCAAACAGCCTAAGAGGGCCGACTTTACTGCCTGCTCTCCCAAGCCTGTCATTACAAATGGTTAATTCGACCGTTAACCTTTAACTACTAGCAGTAACATTTGTTTTCCCTCCCCATCCTTCTCCCATCTCTACCGCCGTGGGATGCTG
>JAODJU010000040.1:35395229-35418375 GCA_026776725.1 Gnathonemus echidnorhynchus
CCAGGCGGAGACTCGAACCCGGGTCCCAGAGGTGTGAGGCAACAGTGCTAACCACTGCACCACCATGCCGCCCCACTTTCAGTACATTATTCAATAAATTACATGCGATATTCAACACTTTATTATAAAATAGGCTTTGTGTTATTTGTGATCTTGCCCAACTGTAGACTAATCTTAAGTGTTCTAAGGATGTTTAAAGTAGGCTAGGCTATGATGTTTGCTCGGTTAGGTGATACTGTATCAAAATGCATTTTCGCCTGATGGTATTTTTGACTTAGCGTAGGTTTATTGAACATACCCCATCGTAACCTTGAGAGAGAGGCTGTATTTGTATTGTGAAGAAGAAAAGAGATGGAGTGCTGATCCGACCCACAAACGCATGACCTAAACCCTGTAGAGCTGCCTTGGGATAAGCTGGATCAACAAGTAAGACAATGGTAGCCAACTTGTGCCCAGAACTTGTGGAAATTCCTTCAGCACTGTTTGAGAAGCACTTCAGGTGGTCACATGGAAGCTGACTGAAAGAATGCCAAGAGTCTGCAAAACTGAATCAAAGCCAAAGGGGGGTATTTTCAAGAGTCTAAAATTGGAAAAAAAATTGAGATGTTGAAGACTTCTCTTTGTAGTTGCAAGATTTGTTATGTATTACTTCACTGCTTCAAGGCCTTTTAGTATAAGGTGAATCACACAGCTAAAATAGCAACACGCAGGTGTGTCCAAACTTTTGACTGGTACTGTATATTGTGTATCATTATTGGTTTTTGTTTTGTATTGCCCAGCCCTAATCTGAGTGTGTGTATTTCAGTGTGTATTTACTCTAGATGTGTGTGATGTGCTTCTGAGTAATTTTTCTGTAGTCATATGTCAGTAATTTATATCTGTTTCAGTAAATATGCTCCCCCCCAAACAGATGCGTTTCACAGCCTATGAGTGACACCATCAGTTCAGTCCCTGTCATTGGTTGTATGACTTACCACAATTAAACCAATGTTATTGTTGAATAAAGTAGGCTACTTGACCCTTTACTTTAGTAGCATAACTTTCATGTCTGTATTGAATATATTTGGTAGCAATGTCACATTAGCTGAATCTAATGCTAGGGCTGTAACAGTACATGTGTTTGTCATGTATCATACCATTTGGTACATCATTTTCAATTTGGTACACACAATGAAACAAATGAATACATTTATTGACACGGGCAGAACCTAGATTCACAAGTGGATATTCAACAAGGAGAACATTATGCTAATTATGGCTGTGAGCTGCTACGGCTAATGCTCATTGCAGTCAGTCATAATCGGCAGCTTGGGAACATTTTGGTTTCCCAGTAAAGTACACCAGCACTGGAAAGAGAGTAGTTAATGAGACCAAGACTGTCCGTCAGCTGTGTTATACCAAACTCTATTACTAAACTCTAAAATACAAGTAACCATGCTAATTATATGAGATGACATCATCCAAATATGTGTACAACCAGAGCAAGGCAGAAACGGCCTCAGCAAGTTAATCTCCCCGTGGCATTTAAAGCACTTTGCCGGGAAATTCAGACCAGGTGGAAAAATAATTCTAGTCTATACAGGTGTTCATCTCTACAAATATGTGGCTATACTCAGTAGCAGAGAACACACAGTTTAGTTCACTGTGATTACCTTTTTATTTCATTTTACATAATTGTTTTTACAATGTGCAAATAAGAGTCTCAGGTTTTTTTTTGGACACATCAATAGATGCATTGCCTTTAGATTACATGTGTTCGTAATTGCGTTTCTTTGTAGTTTTAATAGGTTTATACCAAACTATGAATTTTGTGTACTGTTACACCCTTAGATAATGCTCACATGATTCCTTAATCTCGAAACCATTATTTAGGATGTTTTGCATGCTACTCAGGTTGCAGTAGTTAGTGTTGTTTATTGGTACCAAAAATGACCAAAAATGACCCTCGAATGCAGTATAGTAGGCTACAATTCGCCCTTGCAAACATGTGCATGTGATAAGTAAAAAAGAACAGCCAAAGACACACATTAGCCCATGCTTATCACATAGGCTGTCGCTCTAAATGGGGCAATGGCATCATAATTGTGGGAGGATGCCCATATAATGGGGGGGTGGGCTCATACATCTCCCGTACACCACTGCCTTATGCTAAAATTGTGACATCACCCCCAAACAACAGCTACATAAAACGTAGCTGCGTAAAGCCATTCCCCCAAACAACAGCTACATAAAACGTAGCTGCGTAAAGCCATTCCCTTATGTACACATATTAATTGCCAACAAATGAGCTTTTTCAGTGGGTGTTTTTGGGCCAGATGTGAATGATGTTGCACATTAGGTCATTACACCTTCCTGCCTGAACCCCTGCTGCATTCTCCAGACCACACACTTTCAGGACCACATCGGTTAGATCTTCATTAAGATCAGTCTGGATACCACTAATATGTCAGATCATCAAAAAAACCTCCACAGTAAAGTTTGAACCGCAGGGTGTCATTCAGAAAAGCACTTGAGCCTACAGCGAGTATCTCTCTTCACTTACAGGGACCCAGTTTACGTCTGTGATGTTATGTGATCCATACTGACGCCGTTATGTCAGGGAATATCTGAACTATTCAGCACACCCTTCACACCTCCATCATATCCGTGACTGGGGCAGTTTATCTGAATGCTATCAATGCACACACTCCACTTATTGCCAACACTTTGGCCTCATTAGAATTTAATATGAACTGACTGGTCTCTATTTCCCAGTGGAACCCATTGTAATTTAGTGAGTTTAGCTGAACAGCATTGAATAGGTCAGCAGGGAGCGCAGCGGTAAAGGATGTTGATCCTTATGGTAACTCTTGACCATTTTTTATTACATTTGCACATTCCTTAATTATACAACTCTACATATTTGCACTAGACTGCGCACACACACACACCACACAATCAAAACATAGTTTTGTACACTTTGTATATTTATATTGTGTTGTATTGTTGTCATCATACATTTATTTATTGTATTTGAATTTATGTAGAGCACCATAGGGGGCTCAAGGGAAACGGTGTTTCATCGCACTGTGTACTTGTTCTGGATGTATTGACAATAAAGAGCTCTTGAGATCTTCTGAGTCTTGTTTCAGTCTTGTTGAAATATTCAGTTATAATGGATAAACAAAAATTTGAATCTTGATAAATCACTCTGGACAAAGGTGTCTGCTTAGTAATCAGACTGTTGGAATTAATTATTCATTAATCACTCTCAGTACAGCAGGGTTCCTTCCCTTTTGCTGCAAATCAAATCAAACAAAAAAAAAAAACTATTTGTCCTCGAGGGGCAATTTGAGGCACGTAGAGCAGTGTTGTACAGACACAGAACCAGACATTAAAGAAATAGAACAAATAAAATAAAAATAAAAATTCAGAATAAAAGTAATAATAATAATAATAATTATTATTATTATTATTATTATAAAGAAATAAAGTAATATAAAGCAGAAAGAGCAGGCAACACATAAATCAATATACTTGGGTGTGTTCTTCTTCCTGCCCAATAGGGGGAGCTGTCTAAGTAGAGCACTCATGTGTGCTCTACTTCAGGACTAGAGACCCCACGGTGTAGGGGCTCACCAGCCGAGTCTGTCAGTTATAAAACATCCCGATAGTCTGTGTTTATCTGCCATGGTCCCATGTTTTGTGGCTGTGTGTGTTGCTGGGTGTGTGTCACCAAATGTGGTGCTACAGAAGATAAACACTGAGTATCAATCACTTGACAAGAAGGATCAGAATTCAATTAACCCATCAGTTTTCCATTTAAATAAAATGTATAATCACATATGGCTTGGACACATCAGATCCTCGGCGGAGAATGACGCTCCCCTATGGGAGGATGGCGGACCGGCCCCGTCACATTTGATGTATGGTTTACCTGGGCATAGTTGGAAAATAATGAACCTCAGAGAGAATGACAGACAGAATCAATGGGGCTCTGCCAGCGAGTTGCGCTGGCGCTAGGCACTGCTGACACTCAGTACATCAACCATGCCTCCAGTCAGAGGGACAGACAGAGTTCCAAGCTTCGCCCTGTTCTATCATCTCTTGCTAGTGGCCAACAGAGCAACTAATATCCCATACACCAGCTAGCCATTCTCTGCCCTGGTCGGGGGTGACTCAGCCCAGACAGATTTCAACAACCCTCTCATCGACACCATATTTTTCTGTGACTTTTAGTGAAAGAAACCCCACCTCCTCACCATAGAGCTAGCAAGGAGCAGAATGGCATTATGGGTAGGGTCTGTACCAGAGGTTTTACTGTGGAGTGAATTGAAGTGGGTGCTAGGATGTACAACCCCAGCCGAAATGTACCCCTAATCTGCCACCCAGTACCACCCAATACCACCCAGTACCACCCAGTACCATTTGCCCATCAAATCAAAGAGAAATAGAAACAGATCCAGTATAACAGGGGCAGTAAATCACACATCACATGACGACATCACAGAGTGGCAGCCCGCCCCATTAACTGTTTGTTTTATTTCATTAGCTTAATCCCAGGATTCAAACCATGAGCCTATTAGAAATGAGCCTTCATACTAATTACACTCAAAGTAAACTTCAGCTTCTCAAGACAGCTCCAGAACCTTCTGGAAGCCCACTGTGCATGTAGCTCAGCGTTTACTGGAGCCTGCTGTCTTATTAAGTAGAACAATTACTTTGAATATGCTTTAATAAGCCATTGCCTAGTGTATATAACTCTTACAAATAATTACACAAAGCATGAATGATGTTTCTCCCATTTGGTTAATTAGATTCATTGGTGAGACTGAAATTAGGCCATACAGTGGCTCTCTGTGTACAAGGGAAGTGGAATACAAGAGTGTAAATAATGACTGGGTGGACATCTCTGCTAAAGGCGTCATCAGCACTGCGTACAGCCTTCTAAAGGACAAGACCTTTGTGTGTGTGTGTGTGTGTGTGTGTGTGTGAGAGTGTGTGTGTGTGTGTGAGAGAGAGAGAGAGGACCCCTCCATCCCACCTCCAAAGATGCATTGGCTTCCGCCCATTATATTCCAAAGGAAGCAGGACATTCCTGCTACGGGAAAAGAATGCATATTGAAAGCCATTCCCTTGCCCTTCTGTCATGCCCTCTTCTCACCACTAGGCGGATTAAGCTCTCAGGAGCTGTCAAGACACTGGAGGGTTTATCTGTTTGCACCTTAGGTTAGTGAGGATAAAATCGCTAAATGCTGTAGTTCTCACACCCCCCTGACATCCAGGAAGCAGCCTGGGAGCTAAAGGCGGGTCCAGCTATGGCCTGCACTGCACACCTGTCAGTAATGCGGGGGGAACTGTGGATTCATCACTGCACAAGGGCTGCCTCACCACCATTAATGTGCTGACGGATTCGTGTAGGCTTCTCCTCGCCTTTGAGCTGGCGGTGCTCTGTAAGGTTCTCTCTCATTAAAGGCATCTGTGTGCAGCTAAAACATCTGTGTAACTAAACACCAATCAGGGCATCTCTGTGGGCATGTTCTCCTGGCTTTGTCCAGACACTCAGATTTCCTCCAATCCGGTGATCAGAACTGCCATTAATGTGTGTCTGCACTGCACTGCATTGAACTGCACTGTGAATGACTATAGTCCCATGTGTATAAGTGATTATTACAAATAACAATAATTAACACATCCAGTATCAGTAATACTAGTAATAGCTTCTACTGGTACAGTGATCTGACCAGTATGTGGTCTCAGTTACACTAGGTTTTACCTTCTTATGAGTGTTTGTATTGTTTCACAAAGACAGAAGGAATAAATGATCATTGGGGGGGGGCTTACCTTGGGCCACTTTGGGTTCAGTTGTCTGGCTTTGACCGCGTCCTCCAGCGCTGCCTTGTACTGGCCCAGCTTGAGCAGAGCGGCTGAGCGGTTGCTGTAGAGGATGCAGTTCTGGGGGTCAGCCAGCAGGGCGTCGGCGTAGAGCTGCACGGCCAAGGCAAAGTCACCCCGCTGGCAGGCCTCATTACTCTGCCGCACCTTCTCCATGAAGTCCGCCTTGCTGAGGCCCCGTCCATCACCTGGCACCCGTGGCCCCAGCACGGAAAACTGAGGAGGAAGCAGGGGGAGATGTGTTCAGAGCCTGGGGAGTCCTGTTCAGAGTCTGCCGTGTGCCACACTTTATCACCAGGGAAAAACAAGACAGGACAATGGGTGCAGCATGCAACAGGTTGACAGTGTCCCCGTGGGAGTGAAAAGAGAGAAAAGAGGTGAAAAATAATGGGAAGGGAGACAAAAGGGGAAGGAAAAAAGTGGAGAGAGGGAGAGACAGATGATGGTGGAGTGTCGTGTGATCCTGACAACAAAAAATTTCAGCCAGAGCACACCTGCTTTCCGGGGTCACACTGCAAACCACCATGGACAGGCTGAGGACAGGCCACAGGCACAACAAGACCTCTCCACGAGGTCACCACAGGCTCACCGAGGGCAGACCACAGGCACACTGAGGGCAGAGTACAGGGACACTGCGGGTTCACCAAGGGCAGACCACAGGCACACTGAGCCTGAGGGCAGACCACAGGCATACTGAGGGCAGAGTACAGGCACACTACGGGCTCACCAAAGGCAGACCACAGGTTCACCATGGGTACACCAAGGGCAGACAGAGGGCAGACCAGAGGCACACCACAAGCTCACCATGAGCTCACCGCGGGCTCACCAAGGGCAGACCACAGGCACACCACAGGTACACCAAGGACACAACACAGGCACACCACAGGTAGATCAAGGGCAGACCACAGGCACACCACAGGTACACCAAGGACACAACACAGGCACACCACAGGTAGATCAAGGGCAGATCACGGGCACACCACGAGCTCACCGAGGGCACAAAGCAACAGCGAGACATGCAGGGCATTATGTGTTTTAACATTATGTGCTTTAAGTAGGTCTGTCTTGGACAGGATAAGCCGGGATGACTTTTAACGTATACCCATCCTCCCAAATAAAAAGATTACCAGAACCATATTGGGGCAAAAGTTAATGCTAAACCAACCCTGCTCAAGGGTACTGCAAGGGAACATCCTCACTACTACAAAGGAAGGCTCTATTTGTTTAGGTAATAACTAGCTAAACTAAGGCCTTAACTAAATGCTTAGGTAAACTAAAAGCTGCACATGTTGCATCCTGCCAGGCTCAAGGTTTAAAAATACACTAAAGTCAAGCACTTTATTATCTATGCATGGAAGACGGGGCTTATTACTGGATTCCACTACGGTGGAACTGGTAAGGTGGATCTGTACCCCTTGTTGCTGGTAGTGGCAGTGGGGAAGGGTGGGCCAGCCATTCTGGTGTTATCTGCAGGTAGACCATGTTGGGCTGACTGGGAGAAGTGGGGTCAAAGAGCAGATGTTAGTTTCTCCAGTTCCACAGCTTCGCACTGCCCATGGTACCAGCCCAGCTTGCCTGGCGGCTTAGCACAGCAGTAGGGTAATTACTTCCAGAGCATGAAAAAGACGAGACGAAAAAGGGAGGGAGGGGGCAGCAGAGCCAACAAGAGCAAGGAAGGGGAGAGAATCATTTGAGTGAAAGAATGGGCAGCTAACTGAGGACAGCCCCTCCCCAGGACAAAAAAATCTTAATGTGGAATGAATGCTTATTTTCAGTGGCTTTCAATGAGCACAGGGCTTAAGTCACGCATAGAACCTCACTGCTGCCATGGGTCAGGTCCAGAAGGGCTGGACTGGACCAGTGGAAGCATCCGGAATGTTCAGGTATTTCAGCTGAATCCTGCCAGTAAATCATAATTCTCTAAAACCGTCATGGTTGATCGCCGGCACATATCCACCCTTCCGTCTTCCCTAAGATGCCAGTCCAACGCAGGGCAGCATCAAGAAAACACTGAGCACCTTGGCACTGCCAGTGTGTCCAGGTGGCGATCAGAGGCGTCAGGGCAACATCGCAGAACAGCGCCTGATTCACTCTCCTCCAACCTAACTCAGGAAACCCTGCCCTTTTCACAGACGACAAATTTCAATGACACCCACAACCCAAGGCCCAACTTAAACATCCATTCTACTGTAATGTCATTACAACCCACGGTTTCCATGACAGCCCAATGATATCCCACCACAGCTGAGGTCATGGACGCTGCAGCACCCTCTGCAGTACAGGGGGTTGCCCTGTAAACAGTTTAAATGAGCACTTCTTGGTGGGAAATACACTTGCTCTTTTGCTTTACACAACATAATTGAAAGTGGGAACAATCAAATGAGTCAGCTAGCCCTATATTTCCTCGTGAGGAAACACAAACAGGGCCCACCCAGGAATGAAAGCCCTGACCCAGGCCATGCAGGCACCACACACGGAATCAGTAAGTTAACTGGCAGGCATTACTGGCCAACAGTCATGATGTGCGTGTTTCAGTTGAAAGAGCATGAGGCCCCTCATTCTGCCACACCCACTCCCCCCACCCCGGAGTGCGCTGAGCCCCTGATCCGCATCTCGCTTCCAGCACGGTATCTCTCCTTCTTTTCTTACTGAGCCAGTCCCTGCAGTGCATTGTGGGAGCCGCCTCGCTCACTTCAAACAGCTGGCCGGGACGCTAATTCAAACAGCATGCTACCTCTGCTGATCCTCCCAGCCGCCTAGACAGGGTGCAGATGGGGGTGGGGTTGGGGGGGGGGGGGGGTTTGCAATCCATGCAGTTTCTCTGAAGTCTACAGTTAACTTTAAATCTATGTCCATAAACACACACAGATACATAAACTACATAAACACAGATATTATACGTACACATAATCAGTCAAACAGACATCAGTGTACACATTAGGGCAGACATTAAAGGAGAGTAAGATTTGCTCATTTAGAAGCACACAGGCCCACCTCTTGTGACCTGCATCAACTGTCATTCCAAGAGAGAGAAAAAAAAGGTCCAGCACCTTCATGGGTGAGAGCAGATGATGGGGAGACAGCAGATTCCCCCAAAGACACTCTGTATCCTATTTCAGTGATTCTCATACTGAGCCAGCAGGGGTGCAGTGATTAAGGAGCTAGAGCAATTCCAGTCATAGAAAGACCCCCACTGTCGTGCCCTTTTTAAGATAAACATTAATGTGTCCTGTAAATGGTCAAGTAAACTAAATAGCACATACAGTAACAAAGGAAGCACAATAGTCCCTAATCTGAAAAGTTCCTGTTATTTTGAAACAGTGAACCAGTTATATTGCATTGACAGTGACAGATGAAACCTTTCTTCAGTGTTTTTGCACAAAACACTCTTTGTTTTCCATCTCTTCCATCATTTTTATACTTCTACTTAATATATCCCCCAGTGAAGAGTGAATGTTGGTGGTCGATGACTTCTGGCAACTGTCTAGCAAAATGTTTTGAAATGGAAAGAAAAAATGCATTTAACATAAATTTACAGTTGGGGTCCATATGCACCCCATTATTAGTGAGCTTGCAGAGGAACTGGAAATGAACTGGAATACAGAACCACTGAGGAATTTGTGTCTCTCTACACCAATCGAGGCTATTCGTTAAAACATACATGGAGGCTAGATCTATAAAAGAGGGGTCTCCTTGGACATCCTTGACAACTTCCCTACATGTTTGTTGTGTTGTCCTGGTACCATAAACATGGGTATTCGCAGACTTCATTCTAAAGCCTGGAATTTGGGTTGCATCATCATCTACCTTCATTTACCTATGTACTAAACCGAAGCTGCTAAAAAGGATATAATTTTAAGAGGCTTTTACAAAATAGTTTAAAAAATGTAACAGGTGGAACTGTGAGAGAATCTAGCCGTTAACTTAGCGTAGTTAGACTAGCCGGTCTTACAGGAGTCAGAGCAGTTTGTGTGGGAAGACAGAACCCATCTTTCACAATGTCACCTTAAATCCAACAGCTTAACATTTAGAGAGATAAAGCCACAGCATACAAAGCTCACACAAGTACGGGCCTGAAGTACCGAAATAATGATGCCTAAATGATTATGAGAGTGGGGGCAGAGTGGTTAGTGCTGCAGCCCCACCACACCAGGGCGCCCTGTGTTTGCAGGGCTCTCCGCCTGGGGGGGTTGTGTGCCCTTCCATAGACTGCCATTCCACCCAGGGTGACACCGGCTTCATGCAAACAGATTACGAACAACAAGAGCGGAAAATTATACTATAGAAATAAAGCAGATAACGTATAAACAAAATGTGTCAGATCAAATTTTTGCCTGGTGATTCTTTGTGAGGACAATCTGAGTGTTCTGATTGGATCCCCTGGCGAGCCCCACTATGATTCATTTCTGACCCACATTTCCTGTTCTTTCTGATAAGTCAGCATCACCAGTGAATCTTATGATATCGGCTAAACTGCAGCACAACCTGATTAGTGATAAATCCTTGGTCAGGGATTGGAACCTCACTTCCACTCAGCGTGTGTGGAGACTGCATGCTCTCCCCATGTCTTGTGTGTTTCCTCCTGCAGTTGGAAAGCATGTACTGAAGCTAAGTGGTGTCTCTAAGTTGCTCATATTGTGTGCATATGCCCTTCGGTGGATTAACATCCCATTCAAGATGAATCCTAACCTAGTCCTATGCAGTCTGAGACAGGATCCAGACTCACAACGAAAGCAGTTGGAAGGAGACAGATAATTTTTTGTCAGCAAAGCTTTGTAAAGTTTGTGTTATTATTATTATTATTGTTATTATTATTATTATTAATAATAATAATAATAACAGCAATGTCTCGACCACGGTATATTGCTGAGACTCACTGCGACCCCTTGAGGATAAAAGCGGTTAGTGGTTGCGTGAGAGCGCAGTTAAACAGTCATCATATCAGTTATTGCAATTCCGATTCAAGTGACTTTAGCAATTCACAGCCCCACCTTATTCATGTCACCAGAGTAATTCAGTCCCTCTGGCATATACATTGCGGATTTACATCCACGCACTCGTCGTTCTTGAAAATATATATCACCGTTTAAACAACAGCAATATTTTGCAGTTAAAGTCTCCCTCGCAAGGAAACAGAGACGCACGTTCATGTTTTCCTTGTCCAAGCTGTTCCGGATTTGGGTTTTCCTATGGGCTATTGCTGTGTTATCCAGCAGGCCAGAAAAATGCACACTGTATGTTAAGAAATTTCCGTTCAAAATCCTCCTAAAATTGTGCCCGAAAGATTGTCTTTTAAGCAATGGTATTTAGCTGTATTTAATTGATGCCACAGAGTTAACAAAAAAAAAACAGTTTCTTTACAGGCTTCATTGTTACGTTGGAGATCTAGTACAGAGATACCACTCGTTGATTCTTTTTCAGATGGTCCTAGAGGGTTGCCATTCTGTACCGAGTCACCCTCCGAAACTGGTCGGAAAGAGACACGGGGCACTGTGATCCGCCGCTGCGGGGAGCGCTGACACTCAGCTGCATGAGGTCTCTACAGGCCCGGGGTGAGGCAGACACACAGGGGATAGAGTTAGTTACTACAGCATATATTAGTAAAAATACTATTAAATGTGCATATGAGGAGGGATATAGGAGAAGTTTATAGCTTGCTACCATAGCTGCTGATCGTGTCATAATGCAGTATAGAAGGGTTTATGTGCTTTAAAAATAACTCACAAACACTTCAATTTGAGGTCTCACTGGACTTACAACTGAACAACTTTAGTTTCAACATCAAGTTTAACAGAAATAATTATTTTCACATCCCATCCCTTGTAAACCTTCAGCGCCATGTCGCTGTCACCAACTGTCATGCATCGCCGAGGTGTCCCTTAGATACATCACATATTACGATGGTGACGATGTGAACGTACGGTATTTACGTTACTACGCCTCACTTTAAACAAATACAGACTGTAGCTAATAGATAACACGTACGGCCTGGTCGACCAGCATGGCGTGCGATGGTTTATTGCACATTTCTGCGGCAGAAATACGAGACAGGACGGGCGTAAATAAGCGTAGGCCTGCAATTAAAAGAAAAACAGACGCACATACAAAGAGGTGTGCAATGGGAGTTGCCGCCCCTTTCAATGGTGCCACATTGCGACCGAGGAAAGCGCGATCGGGATTAGTTGCGATTGGGGGTTAGGAAATTAAAGAATGTCCCGATCGCTTATTCCGGGATCCTGACCGGACATCGCAGCCAAGCTTCCAGCTTTTCCTCGCAGAAACAACAAAAGTAACGAAAATAACAAAGCCCTAAAGCTGTACAGCCTTTAAACCAGTTGGCAACAATGATAGTATTTTGTTATAATGCCTCAGCTAACGGAGAGCATGGTGGCGAAATAAAAAGAACGGTCTGCCCACTGCAAAGCTTCCTGAAGTCCGCAGGAATACGGAGACCGAGACTGGGAAATCGATTGGGAAGCTGGCGACGTTTCCCCGTGATGAACCCAAAAGTTAAGACCGTACAGTTACAAAAACGGAGAAGAACGACTATCAAACTGCATCTGTGATTACGCCGTAAATTTAGTTTTAAAACAATACATTTCAAGGCAGGAAGAATAAGTTAGCGGTCTGTGATCAATTTACCTTTTCTCTTCTGCTTCCTTGCTTCTCCATCCTGTGCCTTCGTGCTTTGATTTCCAGCTACCGAAATTGGCAACTTTCATCCCATGATATTTTCCGCATGAATGAATAAAAGAAGCCTCTGCATTCCGCAAAAAACGAAAAAAGCGTCTCCAATATCTATCATTTATCCAGAAAAACGACGAGCATTGCACTTTCGGTCCATTCGAGCGTGCAAGGCGTCCTAGAGAAAGTTTTCCCAGAAAAAGTGCGCCATGTTGTCAGATCCAGTTTTTCTCGCTTTTTTTCCTTCTCTTGTTACTATAGCGGATTTTTGTCTCCAGTTAGCTTTGACTCTGCCTGACATCAGAGAGGAATTGGGTTACAGCTCTCCCCAGCTACACTGTGTGAAAGTTTTGAGAGTAACAGCAAATGAACAAATAAATAAACAAACTAATAAATAAACACAACGTTATTCCCTAAGTAAATAGTGTCGTGAAAAAAACATCCGCAACGGAAACGTAGTATTCGATTTTCGGGGGTAAAATGTTTTTGGAGATATCCCAGACTATTTTGGCTGAATTAATGAAAAATATTTTTTTCTTTATATGTCTTGTTGCTATTCTTAAATTTCCTTTGTTAATTTCCAAAAAATCTGTCATGTGCATTCAATGTATTTTACCCGGGTTGATCATTTGTGACATTGTGTTACGGTAAAATATGTGAAGTATAATTATACTTTTAGAAGGAAATCCTTTTCAGCAGCTATTCTATAATAAACCGTAACGGAGAAAAACTACTGAGAAAAAAAATGGCACACGTCTTTAAAAACATTGCTTATTTAGCACAATCCTATTGTCTTGGAACATTTTTCCGCTTCCTAAAATAATTATCGCATTACAAAAGCAATCCAAAACAGCACCAGACACATCATTTTGAACAACAATTACGCTTACACCTATGGTCACATAGCTTCATCCATTCATCCATCCATATATAACATCCATCAAACGTAGGATCTGTCATACCCCGATCTTGTCACCAGAGGGTGGCGGTGAGCAGCATCAAATTTTTCTTGTTCCAGTAAACATGCTTTTTACTTGATTGATTAGCAGGGACGACATACACCTGTGCTTAGTAACGTTTCCTATTTAAGTTGCACCTGGCAAACCTTTTTAGAGAACTTTGTCTTAGTGTTAGTCTTTGCCCATGTGAAACCATAGGCAAGCTTTACTGCCCAATTTCACTTAGTTTGGGATGGTGCCTGCCACATACAAGCTATACATCTTGTGCTGGGGGACACCAGCAGAGAAGTGAACCAGGACTTTGGAAGCTGGCAGCCGCCAGTGTCATGTGATAGGTTGACTGGCATTGGTGGTGGGGTTTACTCTGTTATTTTTTTAGATATACGTTTGCTGTTTGTAACTATGATAGAAATATGGTAAAGAGATGTTTGACCTCTGTCTCCCTGAATTCTTTCATAAATGGGCTACTAACCTGCTGCTGGCTTTGCAATTATGTTGGCGGAAGAGACTTTTCCAGGAAGCCTTATGATGGGATGGCGGTGAGCCAGAAGCCTATCCCAGCTAGCAGAGCAAAAGCAAGGCTTCCTCATTGCATGACCAACAAACTCCCTGATACAATAGCCTGTGAGTCAGGGGTCATTACTGGTGTCCCAGAGCCCTTCATTTACTGATCAGCAATCAGTAAAGCATCATTTTCCCTTTTCAGTGGTACCAGAGTGGTTTCCAGGAAATGGTCCGTATGGGAACTATGCTCCTTCTCCTCTTTGAGAAGCTGATCCCTATCCAGGATACAGACACTCAGCCAATGGATCCAGGATGGTGTGCCCCCCCCCCGACCTATGGTTTTTTTTAAATTTACCAAATGCATGGTACTTTGCATGCTGGGAAGGTCATTAAACCATTATTTTAGAGATCCCTTATTTTCTTAGAAATAAGCCTTCAGTGTGACTAACTAGATTAAACTTCTGGCTTTTTTTTTTATAATAATGACAATCTAACTTGCAGATTACATGCATGTGTTTAGCAGATTTGAGTAATGTCTGGCCCTCAGAAGTAGTGAAATCACAAATTCACATTTCATTTAATTGTTCTAAAAGAGGTCTCTCTAACTTTCCAGACATACTACCCACTGCTTGCCTTCTGATGAGCCACACCTGTTCTCAGGTAAATATCAGGAACAGCTGTGGCTCATCAGAAGCCAAGTAGGATAGAAAACATACTGTGTAGTAGCTCTCAAGGATTGGAGTTGGAGACCCCTGTGGGAACTGGGAGGTCCAGTTTAGCAACAAAACAAACAAGTCTATCTGTACAGAAATAATACATTATGTTGAGTCATTTGAGTATTACTGTTAATGAATTTGGGCAGGAAAGACAAGAGATGAGTTGGGACAGCTGGGGGTAGGTAGTGGGTTGACCCTCTGTATTTCTAAAGGTCTGCATATGGCCCTGTATGGGTGTTATGACAATAAAGCCCCCTTGAATTGAAGTTAGTCTCCCCCAGTTGCTATAATAGCTTCTGCATTGGGAAGACTTTTGATTAGATGTTGGAAGATTGCTGGTGGGATTTGCTGCCATTCAGTCTGGGTGTGAATGCTGGGTGATCAAGACTCGCTTCACAGCTTAAGTTTTTCTGCAGGATGCTTCCTTTTCACAATGACCAGGAGGGGAAGAAGTCCCTGGTGGATGGCTGTACAGCTGGTGTTTGTCCCAGTGGACAACGGGGTTGCCTCTATGTGACGGAGGTGTTTGTGTGTAGTACCTATCAGC
Organism: Gnathonemus echidnorhynchus; assembly: GCA_026776725.1. Taxonomy (NCBI): domain Eukaryota; kingdom Metazoa; phylum Chordata; class Actinopteri; order Osteoglossiformes; family Mormyridae; genus Gnathonemus; species Gnathonemus echidnorhynchus. The sequence goes on from JAODJU010000040.1 coordinate 35,410,514, forward strand.
AATCCAGAGTATGCAGCCTTCTCAAAGAAAAAGATCAGAACCAGAAATTAAGAAGCAAACCGAAAGATCAGGTGAAGGATGTGGGTAAACCATAAATGACGTCCCAGTATAATGGAGATGACACAATACCTCAGGAAGAGGTGACCATAAACAAGGTACCAATATAAATACAGTAGTAGTGACGGTAAACAAGTATATATTGGTTACAGGTGTGCTGATAGTTTGTAGCATCAGGTGATTGGGTGTGTCTGAATGGAAGCTTGTCTGGGTGCGCAGGTCTGACGGCAGTATGCAGTAAATGTGGTAGGTTCTGTTTTGTAATTTCAGTTAAGTGTTGTCCTTAGCATTTAGGTCATAGTATGTCCATAGGCGGACATGAGTCAAGCTCATCCTCTAACACTGACTTGGCTGATTCTCTAACTGATCGCCTTGTATGTTCAGATGCTTGCAGGCATTACTGTCCGGCAGATGAGATGGGCAAGGACTGGTTCTCTGGTAATCCCTTGTTCTTCACCATAAATACCATAGTGCTTAGTGAGCATCTTGTTGACAGCCACAGCTATAAGACTCTGTCACATCCACTGCAGTTCTTATAAACATAAAGTATGTTTAAGGGGAATTAGGCTCTGTGTAGCACTGAACGTGTTGGTTTCAGTCTGTCACTAGCCTTCCTGCTTAGGCTTCCTGTCAAATTTACAGTTGAATATAACGTTCTTCGTGTCACCTGTAGGAAGCTAACATTCCTGCCAAAGGTATTCTTTTTCTTATTTTCACTTCTCCATCTCAAGATGCTGTCTATGTTCCACTTGTTTATGGGAAATGGTACCTTCTCATTTTCTACATTCAAGCCCACTCTGTTTGTATAATTAAACCTCAATTTAGCCTGCCCTGCAGCTAAAGGTGTTTAGGGAAGGATGAATAGACATGAGATCTAGAAGAGCCTCATGTTATGAGTCCAGCCACAGGGAAGTGCCCCGTATCCAGGTCCTGAGAAGCACGATTACTCTGTCAGCAATGGGGTTTGAACCAGCAACCTTCAGAATCCCACACAGAGTATTTACTGTGTACAGTTTACACTTTTCATTTATGTGAACTGTATGGTGGAGAAGTGTGAAACAAACTTTCATTAGTGTCTGAAAAAACAGGGTTAAGGTGGTTCATTAGCTTTTCAGAAATAGTTTTGGACCAATCCAACTTTGTGGGTTCAAATCCAGTCTCAGGTGCCTCGATTTGATAGTCGTTTTGTTAAAACCGTATTTTTTTTTTTCTTAGTGGATGTTTCCTCAATACAATATGATGTCTATTAATTGAAGAAATGCACACCTTTCCCGGAAAGATTGGTCTGTTTGTGAGGATTAAATCACCGAGAAGAAAAACGTCATCGACAGCGAACTAGAGTTCCCCAAAGCTTTTGGTAAATGACTCGGGTCATTTACCAAACGGTTCGGTCGGGTTGAGACCTGACGTATATATAGGCGCTCTGTAACGCACCAGACTGTTTACCTACTGCCACCATATCACTAACACCACGGCCGGTGTTCTGTCATAAAATTCTACCTATCGAGACGTGCTATCGAGCCTTTCTGCGCATGTGCAGTTCCACCGTTTTGGGATTAGGGTTAGGTTTTAGGGGTTAGGCTTAAGGTAAGGGTTTTAGGGGGGTTGGGGGGATTAGGGTTAGAGTAAGAGTTAGGGTTAGGGCTATCGATTAGCACTACGGTAGCGTTTTTCGACAAGGCAGCATATATCGACAGAACACCGGTCCCGTTTGTAATTCCGCTGGTCAGAATCAGTTATCCGATTGTTTTGGTTAATGTACATAGAAGAGTCAAGGCGAGTTACATTTGTTCATATGGACTGTGAGCGATCAAGTGCATAAACTGATCAAAACGTTTAAGTGTTTAGGGCAATTTTATCCAACAAGTAAAATATCAAATTAACTAATATCCGTCTTTATTTATTAAATAATTAAATTCATAAGGATAATGGATGCATGTGTAAAAAAATAAAATCCCTTATATTTAGGAAGCTTTGTCCAGAAGTTCTCACCTGTGTGTGTGTGTATGTAATTAAATTTAATTAACCTTTACGATAAGTGATCACGGGGTTGAAAGCGGAGGTGTGCCGTACTGTACGAGAGAGGATTGGCTGTACAGGGCTGTTCCCACTCCGTTAGCCCTGAAGTAGCTGGTATTTAATGACGCGGATCTGCTGCTTTCAGGACAACGCGGGGTGATGATATTGAAAAGCGGGTGCAGTACGGACTGAAAGACGAAAATCGGTCTGGATACAGAAGAAAAACCTACATCTTATTTGCATAAGTCGTATGTATACTTTGGGAAAGAAAATATTTCTGAAACGATCCATCCTATTACAGCTACAAAAACTTTAAATAACTATTTAGACATTAATTCGATACAGGGGGTCTAAGTTCCTAAAGACTGTCGTAGAATTACTATGTGCTACTAATTAAAATACCCTTCAGCCCCCTGGTGTTTATTTCTTAATTTACTCTAGAGCAACAGGTAGACCTATTTTACACTGGGGTGGGGGAAGGAGAATTCGAGGTAAAGTGGGGAAAATATGTATCTCAAGATCTATGTGGTTAGTTAATCAAATTATAACAAAGATGAAGTACCTTCGTAAGGCAGTCAGAGCAGAAACTATTAGCCTATCAGTAATGCCGTGACATGTCGACATTAGATGATATGGATAGGCAATTATTTGTGTATTAACAATTTTGTAATTTTGTGTAAAAATTGTTTACGTAAATATGTTGTTTTGTCTATGGAATGTTAAAAATTGTATAGTCGACGTATTAACACAAATTAAATATTGAAATGGGTATACGGTATATTTTCAAATCTTGGCGTAATCAAAAACAGTTAATACTGTATAGGCCTGTCGCAGGGCAGATAATCGTATACTTTAGCCGATTAGTGTACGATGAAACGATATCTCACATGGAGGTGATTGAAAACAAGGTCTTCATATAACACAACCGGTAAAACATGTTCATTAGTCACGTGTGTCACAGTATTCTGGAAGGTGGAGTGGCCAGGCTTATGTAGTGTTGTTGTCTGATCAGGTTGTCTAGCCCTTCACTAGCCATGAGCTCTTCCCACCCTCTGCACATCCACTCCCCCTTGCGCGAGAGCCTTGACCTGTCCAAGGTGGCGGGGACCCCCGTGTACCTGAAGATGGACTCCAGCCAGCCCTCAGGCTCCTTTAAGATCCGCGGCATTGGTCACCTCTGCAAAGCGGTGAGGGGGCTCCTCTGGGAGTCCGTCCCCCCGGAGCTGAACTGGGGGGTTGGGGGTCTGAAGGGAATGGGAGACTGGTTTGAGGTCATTGAAAAGTACTGGGCTGACAGTGACTTCAATTCTGTAAAGCATATCTATTCATTAATATATTCATTTCATTCACTTAAAGCTACCAGGGCAGGATGGTGGCTCAGTGGTTAGCATTGTAGCCGGACACCTCCTGTACTGGAAAATCAGCTACAGAAAACAGGTGAATGACTGTAAAGGTAGCCAGGCACATTTATACAGCCCGATATGAGTCAGATTACATATGACTGCTCATGGTTCCTTTTGGGACTCAAACCAGCAACTTTTGGGTGGTGATTCAACACCCTTCGCCGCTGTGCAGCCCACCGGTTGGTATGCCTGGTGTGATGCGTCAATCCCTTTCTTGTAGTGGGCGGAGCGAGGCTGCAAGAGAATCGTGTGCTGTTCAGGTGAGTGGGCCGTCAGGATCCCCCCTGCAGGTTCCCCAGCACCTTTTCTTATTACACTATTAGTGCCTCCCTGCCCTGGCACTTGAAACCAGTGTCAGTGGCAAATATACAGCTAATGAACCATATGGTGCTGCTGTTGTTATTAATTTTATTATTTTTTTAAATCCCGGGACAGAGCCCCTGTGGCAAAGGTCAAGACATCGGAACAGGTTTATGAAGGAATTTATAAAGGAAGGACTTGCATAGTGTTCTGAATATTTTGCCTATATTTTCTCCTTTAAAAGCATTCCTTTCAGATTGCAATGGAAATTTTCATTGGCCAGAGGTATCTATTAGCAGGAATAACACAAATATTGCCAAAGACACGTTGATTTTAACAGATGTCGTTGTCCAAAGCAATATGGGACCCCCCCTCCCCCCCCCCCGGGAGCTGGTGCTCACCTGCAGCAGCTTTGTTGTTCTGGGGTGGGGGCTCTGTCCTGAACGCCTCTGCCTGCTGCAGGCGGGAATGCGGGCATGGCAGCTGCCTATGCTGCCCGCCGTCTGGGCATGCCTGCTACCATCGTGGTGCCCACGGTGACCCCAGACTTCATTCTGCAGAAGTTGAAGGACGAAGGGGCCACCGTGAAGGTGTATGGCAAGGTGAGCTTCAATCATCATCGTTGTTGTCATGGCGACATTGGCTCGCCGCCACACTGCCCGGGTATAAAAGCCGGTATTTCCACAGATGCTGATGGACACTTTGGATTATGCCAGACAGCTCATAGCCAACAACCCCGGCTGGGTGCTCATCCCCCCCTTTGATGACCCCCTCATCTGGTGAGGCCCTGGAGCAGCAGTGATCAACAGCAGCTAGCATGGCATAGTGTAATCCCTAAATCACACAACTGTCCTCAAACCCATTCAGGTTCTGCAAAGAAAACATTTAAGATTATATTCACTTTTTTGATTCTGGGGGAAATTGTCGTGTAAACAGCAGGAAGGTACATAGAGCACAGACAAAAAACAGACAGGGCGCAAAGACCGTACACATAATGCTCACAAGTAACATAGTGTAAACCAGTGATCACCAACATGGTGCCTGCGGCCACCAGGATGCCATCAAGGACCACATGAGTTGCCCGCGGACCTGTTCTAAAAATAGCACAACTCACCAGTGAGCAGCATATAAAATTAAATTCTTCTTTAGTCACATTTGCATTTATGTAGATTTGAAAATGACTATCTAAAACATTTTTATTAAAACATGTTTATTATGCATGAAGTTTAGACAAGTTTAGAAGAGCGTTTCAATCTGGTAGCCCTTCGTATAGCTTAGTACCCGTGAAGTAGCTCTCAGTTTCAAAAAGGTTGGTGACCCCTGGTGTAAGCAAATCAAAAAGTATACAATGCACAAATGGAATATGCTGAAAAACAAAATATGGCAGAATATTAATGAAGCAGACAATTATTAAGAATGAATAAATAAATTAGTGGGTGGTATAATTGCACTTATAGAACCTCCAGCGCCGGATTTGTCCTATGGCAGGAAAAGATGGGCGGCGTTCTGAGGTGTTATGGCTGGGGGTGGAATTGGGGGAGCTGGGGGGTGGCATATAGAAGGGGAGCAGGTAGAAGGATCCCCAGAAGTGCTCCTTAGCGCAATGGAGTGGAATGAGCCAGTGGTTCTGATATTTGTAAGGACAAGAATCAAGTGTTTATACAATAGTCAGTCAGCAGTCCAGTTGTTCAGCTTGTTTTAAAGCTGTGAAACAAGCTCATCATTGTGGTGATGTGCACTATCGCTGCGTGTCACCAGGGAGGGCCACTCGTCATTGGTGCGGGAGCTGAAGGAGGATCTGGAGGTGAAGCCTGGCGTGGTGGTGCTCTCCGTGGGCGGCGGGGGCCTCCTGTGCGGCGTGGTGCAGGGCTTGCGAGAGGTCGGCTGGGGGGACGTGCCCGTCGTTGCCATGGAGACCGCTGGCGCGGACAGCCTGAATGCCGCGCTGCGTGCGGGACAGCTGGTCACCCTGCCTGAAATGACGAGGTAGGCCGGCCGCTGGTGTGTCCGTGCCCGTCGGCCACGGAGATACTGTAACGCTGAGATGAGGGGAACATGATCAGACTATGCGATGGGTGAAGATAGTTATGGGATCCTCCTGTACAGTATCGCCACGACACTGAGCGTGAACAGAGTGGCTGCTCAGACACTGAAGCTGGCTACCGAGCACATGGTCTTCTCGGAGGTGGTGACGGACCAGGAGGCCGTCAAGGCCGTGGAGCTCTTTGCAGGTGACCTCCTCGTAGACGATATATTCAAGTCCGGCCGAGACAGAGTAAACTGCCCACCCAGGGGCAGTTTTAGACCAACTTCTGCATCTTTTCCTCTACAGACCACGAGAGGACCTTGGTGGAACCAGCCTGTGGTGCCGCCCTGGCGGCCGTTTACTCTAATATCATCGATCGGCTGAAGACGGAGGGCAAACTGCCCCAGGATATGGGGCCGGTGGTGGTGGTGGTCTGCGGGGGCAACATCATTGGCTTAGAGCAGCTGCAACTGCTGAAGAAGAAGGTGGGCTTGACAAGCTAGGCTGTTAGGCCCCGCCCACTCCTCCTCCAGCTCCCTTATCTGCAGCTATTGGGACAGACTAATGCACCCTTCAGCCTCAGTGTCCATAAACCCACGAAGGTGACACTGCCAGCAGTTTCACAGGAGAATGCCAGGAGCCTCATTAGAGACATTTAATTGTATTTAATTTTAATCTAGATGTATTAATTTACATTATATTCATTGTTATACTGAATGTAAATATTTTTATTATGTCATGTGGTATAAGTAAAAGGGGGTACAAATCAAGAAAGTCGAATTTCATTTATGAACAAATTTGTATGCCTGTATGTTTATGGGTGGTTCTCAGACTTTTTATCCTGAGGTCTGTATCAGATTTTGTTCAATGTCAGAGGTCCAAAACAATTTTCAATAGCAAAACAGCATTTTATGAACTTTAATGAATTAACAATAACCTTTGATGTAGACGTTGATATATAACAAAAATGGGAACTTTAACGCTCGCTGATCATTGCAACTCTCTGTCATCGGGGGTGGGGATTGATGACGAAGTTTGGTGGTCCTACATTGTATTTTTTTGTTCAGCCCACATGAAGCCTTTTTACATTAACCATTTTGGTTCATAATGTAAGGCCACAGGCCTTGCAGGCCCCGTCGCTCTGACCTCTGACAAGCTGGCAATGTTTCACCCAGTGTCCTAAGGCAAAGGTCCACTGGCTCCAACAAGACTGGACCCAAATCACCAGATCACCACATCAAAAGGGACACCTCACTCCCACAGGGTGGCCAGAACCTCGCAGGCAAATTTCAGCGACAAGGCCTGGCTGCCGCAAGACACAGATGCATCCTACACTCGCTAACTCACACAAACACAGGAGGTATTACCCCAGACTAACATTAGGGACACATACACCCATGTTTGGTCTCGTTTGAATGGCCATTATTCAACATCATTTTAAGGGTATACGCAAGTACAAAGAACTGGGATGCTGGGAGTACAAACACTACGCTGCTGGGTGGTGGGAGTATCGGCCAGAAGTCGTACGATGCGGAATTGGCCCGCAGAAAAAAAAATTGATGTGGACAGGAAACAGGAGCCCAATGAACACAATTTGGAGTTACAGTCCCCTTCGTATGTCTGAAAGTAGAGGAACATCTGTACATTACCCCACCCCTCCACACACACACAATAGGTATCAATCTTCATAGGGTCTCTTCTTTCAAACGGGCATAACCTTAATCCCAACCTAAGCGCAAGTAACCAAAACCATAAGTAACCAAATAACTGATGGTAATACTCCTAAACACTAATGTGTAAGACAATACAATCATTGTCACTTTTATGTTATTAGAAAATACCCTGTTTATTGAGTTGATACTGTAAAACCTTTAACAAACATTCCCATTAATAACTAAATATCATATGCAATAAACAAAACACATTACGTAATAAAATGATTTAACAAACACTCAACCTCATAACAGGCATCCAACCCATTTACATTAGGCCACTTAAAATTAATAAATTGTTTTACATGACTCAAACTTCTAAAATATTGGTGAGTCGGGGATTTT
>JAODJU010000040.1:35419815-35431302 GCA_026776725.1 Gnathonemus echidnorhynchus
TGAGGAAGCAAATAAAAATAAATAAATAAATACAAATAAAGTAGTCCTCCGCAGAGGGGGGGTGGTGGAGGGAATATTTAAAAAAAAAAAAAAAGTGCAATATTATTTAACATTGTTTACTCAAAATGAATAATGTGTTTGTTATGATGGTTAATGGAGACAGGCAAAAATCCTAATAATTCAATAATTCAACCATAAACTTTGAAATAAATTTTAAGTTCCCTGTTCTACTGCACATAAAAAAAGCAAGATTTTGATATGTGGTAGCTGAAGCATATTTTTTATCTATGTTCTGAAAAGTCTTATCAGTAGGATGTCTTGGATATTAAAAGTACTTAAAAGGCACCAAGACTGTAGAATGACCCTAATATAACATGGCTGTTCTTACGTGTAGTCGCATGAGATGAGGACCATGATGCATTTCACTGGCCTTGGGAACAGACAAGGGATCAACAAGGTAGAATAAACAAGTGCTACTGTGACAAAGCTTGCCCGGAGGATGCATCACCTACCGCATGCAAGGCATGTGACTCTGTAAATTGCTCTGAATTCTCCAGCCAGTCATGGGCGTACTGCAAATTTGAGCTGAGTCAGAGATGTTTGTCAAAGGGTGAGCACGACAAGATGTTTTACTGCTTTTGTTGGATTGGGCAAGTTTAGAGGCTGTGCCCTTAATACCGCAACCTGATTGGTCAACAGGTCCTAAGGAAGGAAAATGAGGCTCCTATAAATGAGTCATAGCTGTTAGGCAGTGCCTCTCTACCATCTTGCTCAAACCCTCGATGTACAAAGCACTCCCCTTCACATACAGGATTAATGCAGACACTGATTCCTGCGCAGCCAGCCCTGAAAGACTGTACTGTTCAGCTGAAGCCATTTTCAGCCAAAAACATCATCTGCAGGTATCTGGATGGAAACCAGGAAACACACAGGGAATGTAACAAGTAAGGGCAAGAGGATGACATGGAGAGGTGATCAGTCATCTCTAGTCCGAAATCCTGGTCTCGTTGACTTTTCTTTTTGAAACAAAGTATGATATAATGGATAGGACAGCCAACCACAATGCTTTAAGACAGCAGAACAAAAGCACACAGATCATTTGAAATTTAGTTGGTGAACAACATTCATTTCTACTTGGCCAAAAAAAACAACAGACACAGCAATTACATCAAGACAACCTCTTTATTGTTACACAGGAATCTCGAAGTCGGTTTTTCCTCCTCTGTAGAACTTTATTCAGACATCTGTGTTAGATTCTGATGTGCAGAGGGTAGACAGAAAAGTTAATCCAACCATAAATAGTAATAAATATCAAGTAAATGTACAGCACACTTTACTGCAACATGTGTGTCCTTTTGTCCTCGACGCATTCTTTGCTAGAGAGAAGCTTGGTTAGCAGCGTTTATCTGTCACGGCTATCCTCACCTTTAAAAGAACTAAACAAAAAAAAATATTGGCAAACAACCAACTCCTGTCACTCCCGAAAATGACAGCACCCCCCAGAGGAGACGGCTGCCACAGCACGCGGGTCAGGCAAAGAAGACGGAGTCTCTCACTTACACAACATAACGCATTTTCACCAAAGGAATAAGGAACATAGAATCCATCTGAGATACAATATTTAAGTGATACATTACTGGTCATTTTCAAAACTGGAAAGAAGTGAGGGAACAAAAAATCCAATGCATTCACATTCAGACAATTTTTATAACCTATCTGGAAGAAAATAAAAAACCCTAAGTGAAGTGAAACTGCCTTTTCCAAGGCTGAATACTATTTACATTTCCTTAAAGTACATGTTTCTTTACAAAGCAGAAAACATTTGTTTTGGAGGAGGCAAAAAAATGACCAAAACAAAAAAACAATGAAAACAAAAGCCTGTTTACTGCCTCAGGCCCTCTGCTAAAGGCAATCACTGATAGACCAGGCCCTACGGAGGTGGGGGGGGGCACCTGGGCATCGCAGAATGCACAGGTCTGGCTAAGCAGCACACTATCTTCCTTTGAGGGGGATGGGGGGGGGACACCACCCCCCACACTTGTGCCGCCAACAGCTAGTCAAACCGAAAACAATCACCCTCTACAGTCCGGTGCAGGGGGGCAGCTTCGCTTTGAATAATACTTTTATACATGACGTCTTTATAGATTTGAATATATGCACCCTTTAACATAGGTAGATAAGTCGTCCTTTAACGATGCAGCTTTCTATGCAGAAATATACAGTGTCGTCCACAGTGCTGCCCGCATGCTAGGCCTGCATTGTAGATGAGCAGCCAGCAGGCGGCAGGACCCCGATCTCGGCACACCTCCGAAACGGGCCGCGTCCCACAGCCAGCTTCATCCCGAGAGCACAGCGAGGCTTTGAAGAGGACCTGTCACACCTGCTGCTGTAATGATGAGGATAGTAGGAGGACAGTCATGACCCTCCCACTTCACTTGGTGGCCTTTGACCTTTCACCTCTGTACTATTTTTTTTGGCATTTTGATTAGCAGTGGCTGGAGTCCCACAAAGTGACTTCCCTCTCCTTGAGACGGGGGTGGCATCCAGAGCCAGAACAGAAGAATTGAGAGAGAGAGAGAGAGAGAGAGAGAGAAAACAGGGGGGAGATGGCCAAGGAGATGGAGATATTTCACAAAATGCCCATAATATACTTCAGGTATGGAACGCCCCATTGTTGGGACATACAGCAGAAACGTGTGTGAGAATGTACACCATTGACAGATCACACTCCGGAGATGCCTGAACACACGGTGTTCCCGTTAAAAAAAAAGGAAAATTAAAATAAATTTAAAAAGGTCTAACACCGCCTCTCTTTCCTCAAAAAGGAGCCCTGGAGAAACCACAGGGGTGAGAGGGCAGGGAGGGGCCGCCCCTCAGCCGCTCAGGGGGTCTTCGCGGTAATGGATGGCATAACGCAGCTTCTCCAGCATTACCTCCAGGGAGGAATACTGAGGCAGCTTCACCATGAACATGCAGGTCTCCACGCGGATGTATCGTGAGTCAGGTGAGCCTGGTGAGAAGAGAGGAAGAAGAGAAAGCATGGAAACAGGCATAAGAATGGGATACGCCAGACCACACATTAATATGCTAAACCCCACCCCTGTCATCACCCAATTAAATTAAGCCTCTGGCACGAGGGGGAAGGGTTTCCTGTTGCTTAGAGGTTTGGCCACCATACCTGCTGCCCCATCAGGTGGGGCAATCTTCATGGGGTAGGGAGGTACATGGGCTGTGTCGGGCCCACCATCCCTGCAGGGGCAGGTGAATGGGATGCGCTCCTGGTTGCAGGCAAACTTGATGAATTTGCAAAGCTCCTCTTGAGTGAACATCTCCAGGGCAGTCCAGAAGAACTCTATGTGTTGGTCAGTTTCCATGAGGCCCACTTGGTACATGGTGTGTGCCTGGAGAGGGATGCAAAGTTAGGGCTAAGCAAGGAGGAGCTGGTACTGGATCAATTGTCAGTAAAAGATGGGCATCTCAGCCAATCAGAGGGGCACAACTAAACCATCATCATCTCACTGGGGCACTGCCATAGAGACAAAGGTGCATTTGCCCTTCTGATTACAGAGCAGGAGGGACAGGGGACTGCCACAGTTCATATTCATAACTCCATCCATATCCAAACAGAGCAAAAACAGTAAGGTATTTAAACATCTTGCATGATCTTGCAAAACCTTTAGTTTTTAATTTTTTATTTTTTTTTTTTTTTACCAGAAATAATGTTTTATTATTAATGCACTTACATTAACAAATATCAAATAGCTATAATATTTATTAAATGATTTTATGTGATCCAAATCATTTTCAGTACTGTTTTTGGCTTAGATGTCATCTATGAGCTTCCACGACCTTTCAGCAAGCTCCCAAAACATTCCTGTTTAATTGTCACTGCTGACTCCCGAATGTCACAATTGTTCCCTCTCACTATAATATTACTTTGCATTACATATTGTCTATATGAAGATGGAACAAACAATATGAAGAGATGCATGATATATATCTTTACATACCGAAATTATTTAAATGATCAACATTCAAAGTTAGCAGCCCGAGCGCTACTGCTGAAATAATGGTGATGACTGCATTGGACAATCAGTCATTTTCTGTAGTGGCACTAATCTGCACCAGCAAGCTCAGCAAGTTTCACTGCTTTTTCTAACTGAAAAGGAAATATGCAGCTCAGCTTTCCTTGTGCTGCACTGTATCTTTTAAAATGTCATATTCAAACCTGTCTTTTGTGAATTTGTATGGATCGGTAGCTTTTTGTAAGATCGTCAGATCTGAGGCTCAGACCAACCTTACGAAAGAACATCTTACGGAAGATGTAATTAACTAAGAACGTTTCGGGAAACAAGTCGGAGTGTTAAGAGACAACTTAAGGTAGGACTTACTAACGATGCAGCATTAAGGTTTTGGGCAAGCAGGCCTAGGTTTTTTACTTTTGCTCGAGTAGTATTTTTACTGGATGACTTTTACTTCTACTTGAGTTACATTTTGGTGTGGTTTCTAAAAATTGAGTACTTTTTCCACCACTGTTTAGAATACACGTACGTTGTAGTCCATGTGCAGAGAAGTATGCCCCAGCCTTTAGGATCAGAACATCTCTGCACAGCGTGTATGAATATATCAGCCATGTTTTATATGTATATTAAAATGGTGGTGAGCCAGGGACAGTACCTTGAGGAACTCCAGGTTGATGTAGGGCAGCCCGCATGTACGCAGCTCCACCTCCAGGGGGCTGAGCAGGGTAAGCAGCTGCAGTGGGATGATGGAGCCGAGCCCCGCCCTGACGGCTGCCATGCACTCGGCGTTCTGCAGCTCGCGTAGCCGCAGGGCCCTCACTGCACGCGCATACACTTCCTTATTCTCCCAGCTGCGCATACACAAGCAATTTGCATATATATAGCTGCATACATTCACTGAGGTTTCAGAAGCACGGGCCACCTGACATCACAAAGCCACTGCTCTGCGAGCTGTACCTGACGCAGAGGCTGCGGCCCCCAGGACACAGCTCCACCTCCTCCCCAGTCATGGTGACGTAGGTGAAGGTGCAGCACGGCCGGCTGGGTGAGTCGGGACTCTCGCCTGAGTGATGCTGGGAGGAGATCTCCGCACATAGAGCCTCCAGCTCCGCCTCCTCGCTCACCTGCGGTTCAAAGAATCAGAATCAGAGCATTTGAAAGCCAAGGTGTAGCCATGTTTACTGTGGGTTAGTGTGGTCTACAGAACAGGATATGATCTCTTCTGAGCGCTCTTGGGCGTCTCGTTCTCCTACGTTCTCAAACTTCTTGACGTAGTTGTAGGTGATCAGGTCTGCCTCCTGTAAGTCGACATCAGGGTCCAGCGGCTCTCCCACAAGACCCTTCCAAAATGAGCCCAGAAGGTCCAGGGGCAGCGGCACGTCAGCCCGGATGGCGATGCCTAGAAGCTGCCCAAAGAAGTGCAGCAGCTGCTCTTCGGCATAGCTGATGGGGCAGGGCGTCAGAATGTACTTCCCCTGGTATACACACAGGGGGAGCCAGTCAGCAATGCAGAATGCAGCACTACATGCTGGGATGGTGGGAGGAGCAAGGTCAGTACCTTGTTGCGGTTAGCAGCAGAGCTAGGGCAGGGCAGCAACAGGGACAGGGCCGAACTCTGGAGCTCCTTACACACCTGCCACAGGAAGTGGCGGAAAGAACCACCTGTGAAGAGGAAGGCAGCGTCACCACCTGGCAGGGCAGGGAACTAAGACATGCAGTTCCATCATGACATGCAGCTATACACGTTTAGAAAGTCAGGTAATTACTGTGTCCGTCCAGTAAACCATATTACTTCTATAATTAGCAACACACTTTTCCTGCTTTCTTGCAACAATAAACCTGCCCCTTCCGCCTCCCCTCTCTGTGGTTTTACCTCAGATGCCCAAGAGGGAATTTTTAACTCATTCTTTTTTCTCCTTTTTAAAAACTCTATCCTCATACACCATGCCCAATGAGCATCCATCCCTGTGTCACATGGCTCAGGTCACTGCCCTGATTGGACTGATTCTGACAAAGGAGTTTGCAAAAAGCATTTGACTAAAAATCAACTCAAAGTTAAAAGCAAAAGCAAATTTTCTAAATTAGTAGCCAGTTTATTTATACACTTGCGCTATAAGTTTTTTTTTCAGCTGTAGTCTTAGAGACGTACCACATTTGGCATTTTGGCCATTAAATGAAATTCTGAAAGCAATTAGAGGAGGCGGATGTGAGCAGACGAGCTCCTACAGCAGAGCAGACGTGCTCTGGGTTTCGCCGCCAGGGAAACGTCATTTGCAAGCACCCTCCACCCCCACAGCCTTCCCCAACACTAGTTTTTTTAAAAACCCCATCAATCAGCCAGTGGCGTGCACTCACTGGTGCCATGCACCTCCTCCCCAGTGAAGCGGATGTTGAAGGCGTAGGTGGGGTCGCCGCCGCTGGCCAGTTTGACGCAGAGCTGGGAGGACGGCACACAGGACAGCTGCCGGGCAGCCTGGCAGAAGTAGGTGTTCTCCGAGGAGCGGATCTCCCCTACAGGCGTGAGCGCGCACACACCAAAATGTCAACACATCACAGCAGGCAGATCTGGGGTTTATACCAGTTATTTGATGAGAGAACACTGCAGGTTCAGTTAACAGTTTGTTCTCCTTCTCTCCCTCCCTCACCTCCCACGATCTCCAGCGGGTCCAGGGTGATCTCAGGTGCGGCGTGGTCAGCCGTGCGCTGCACCGTGGCATTCAGCACGCGGTTCATTACCGTCACTTTGGTGTCATAGAATATCAGTCCTGTTGACCAGTGAACAGGATTATGGGTAATAGTCTCTACGTGCTTGCTTCACCACGGAGCATTAGCCTCTCAATGTCACTGATCAGAGCCAGATAAGCAGACAGTGGGTCAGCTTGGATGTAATATAGTTTGACCGGGCAGGGGGCTCGAGAGAAGAATGACTAGGATACCACTGACTGACGCTTTCACCTGACATACTTCTGTGGTTTTCAAATAGAAATTCAAGCATGGTTTCTACTGCCAAGTCAATATTTGCAAACAATTAATTTAAAAAAAGGGAAAAAGAACAACCAACACAAGAAATATAAAAGGCAAATGTGTAGGATGGGGTAAGGCGTGCGTGTGCACTCCTGGGTGGCTGCTCTCACCCTTGGCTTCGCACAGCAGGGCGGCGATGCTGTTCTGGTAGCTGGTGGTTTGTCGGAGCTCGATCAGCGGAAGGAAGAAGCTCTCCAGGGTGTTGTTGAGGGACTGGAGCAGGGCAAAGCGCAGCCGGAGACTCTCACTGGGAACGCCTGAGAGGGGGAACAAGGATCTGCATTGCAAGGGCCCTGCACTATACCAATTAAAACAAAGAGTGCCAGGTGTGTGTGTGTGTGTGTGTGTGTGTGTGTGTGTGCGTGCGTGCGTGCTTGGGGGGGGAGACGCATGCTAACCGAGCAAGCAGGCCACGCGCGGATCGGCTGCGTCTGCTGGGTCCAGGTAGACCTCGTGCGGGTGCAGCCGGCTGGGCGTGATGGCCAGGTGGCGACACAGCCGGTTGACGTGCTGCACCAAGGCCACGTCCATCTCCAGGGTCCACTTCTTGGAAGCCTTCTGGGCGTGGCGAGCATCGATGCAGGTGCACCTGGGGGGCGAGGGGGGGGTCACACATCACCACACAGGTTCATGCCTGCTGTTATGTAATGTGAAGTAAACCCCCGGAACACAATGAGACCTCACAGAAGCACCCTGGTACGCAGTGAACTAAACACTAGTGAACGAACACAGACAGCAACTCCCTCGTTCACAGAGCCGACCTCTCAAAGTGCAGGTCGTAGCCACAGGCCAGGATGGCCCTCCAAACACTGCGGATGTCCTGCTTTGCACGGTCCACTGTGAACCTGTGGAAGCCCTCCAGGGTCAGGTATTTTTCCTCGGGGACTGGGGAGAGACAGCAGGAAACTGGGAAGGGTGTTCACATTGAACACAGCAGACATGACCACGTCTTACAGTCAGCTAGACCTTTTGCCGAATTAACATACTCACTAATTCCTTTAGCATGGTTAACATACAAGTAAGACCTTTCCAATAAGGACAGGCCCAGTTGGAGCTCTCCACTCTGCTAGGACCACAAGTACCTTCCTGCTTCTTGGCGGGAGATTTCTCCATGTCCTTCTCATCAGGCCTAGACTTCTCTGGAGACTTGGGCTTCAGGACTGGCTTCTTCTCACTTAGCGCGGTCCTAAGGAGTGTGGGGGAGAAGACATGTTTTAGCTTCCTCACCAGGCAAACTCAGGCCTGATGCTGCTGGTGAGCTACATTAGAGCTTAAAAAAGCCATCATCTCAGCAAGGAGGACAGGAAGGAGCCGAGAAACGGGACCGTTAAAGCTCTCCTGAGTGTGGGCAGAAGGTCAAACTGCCGTTCCAGAAGCTTAAGAACAACCCTGAGAAGAGGTGGGGAGTATTTTTAATGCACCACATGTATTTGCCCACACAGATATGAATTACGAAACAAATTCTCAGCTCATCTCCATCTGTACAGAAACGGGCTAAAAGCTGCTGGGAAAAACAAACACCATTCTGTGCCATTTCAGCTCAGCATTACCTGTTTTAATATGTCTTCCAAGTCAATGTGAGAGGATACTGGACAGGCAATGTGTCGAGTTTATAAACTTAACGACATTCAGATCTTTTTGTCTTGTATTTTCTAGAATCGGGTCTATGAGGCCTGACCGTTATACAGACCGGGGTGACATGGTGACACCGCATGACATGGTGAAATAAACGACAAGCGGAAGGACAACCTGGTGGAGGGTAAGAGGCACCAAACGGGGGCAGCATGATAGAGAACATGGGAGGGCGGGTCCCTAAGGGCAGCATGGGAGGGTGAGATCGCGCTCACCTGACGCTGTTCAGCACAGACTTCTCTTTGGTGGGCGGCTTGGTGACTGGTCGCTTGGTGCTCACCACCTTGCCCTGGTGCTGCTCTTTGCCTGCTTTGCTGTACTTGCTCTTGCTGGGCTTGGGAACGCCATATTTTCGGAGAATCTGTAAGCACACAAGTAGGCACCTAAATGTGGCATCTAAGAGCAGCTGATGTAATGACATGGAAGGGTAATAACTGCCACTCTGGACGAAATGACCAGTCAGGACAGTATGATTGCATGGGACATCGAAAGCCTGGAGGCTGACAGCTGACAGGTGAAAGATGCGGGACTACCTGAGTGAGCTGGTCCTCCAACACCTTGTTGGGGGGCCTCACATTGGTGAAGAAGACATGCAGCAGGTTCCCAGGAGTCTGTGCGTTTATCTGCTCCTTGCTCAGGTAGATGTCGGACACCTTGACGGGCTTGGCGGGGGTCAGGCTCAGCAGCTGCTCCGAGAGGACGCAGCTCTTGAAGATCTCCGTCAGCACGTCTCGTGCGCCCGGCACCAGCTTGTCACCTGACCAAATCACAAAGCCAGCTGCTGGTCAACAACCATATTCTACATGCAAGGATCCATAACATAGAAGAACGAGAATGGGCCTCACTATCTGCCTGTCTCTCTGTCTGTTAGGCAGGTAGCCTGGCAGACAGACAAACAGGCCACCAGGCAGGCAGGCCAGCAGACAGATAGACAGGCAGGCAGGCCAGTAGACAGATAGACAGGCAGGCAGGCAGGCAGGCCAGTAAACAGACAGGCAGACCAGCAGACAGACAGGCAGGGAGGCGGGCAGGCACCCCAGCAGATAGACAGGCAGGCAGGCCATCCAGGAAGAAAGGCAGGCAGGCAGGCCATCCAGGCAGGCAGGTAGGCCAGCAGACAGACAGACAGGCAGGCCAGCAGACAGGCAGGCAGGCAGGCCACCAGGCAGGCACCCCAGCAGGGATGCAGGCAGGCCGTCCAGCAGACAGACAGACAGGCAGGAAGACCACCAGGCAGGCAGGCAGACAGGCAGGCAGGCCGGCCGGCCGGCTGGCCAGCAGACAGACCTCTGAGGGATTTGTCCATGAAATAGTCCTCAAGGGCAGAGCTTCCCTGCGTGTCAAACAGGCTCTGGTTCACACTGGAGGCAGTGAGGATCTCCTCATTCGTCATCTCCATCAGCTCATCCTCCCCTTCCAGGCTGGACAGGCCAATCAGGTCGCTGCTGTTGAAGAGGCTGGCACGGATCTTCTCCACTTTCGCCCGTGCACGTACCTGTTAGAGGGAAGACCTCACAGGCGTGACACATGCTCCACCACATCCCACCTCAGTAAGACATAAAGCACTTCTGCATATGTATCATGTAGCTGGGGACGCACTAGGGTATACATTTGTAACAATTTTTAACATGATGACATTAAACGCTGCAGGATTTGGGTATATGACACCCTTGATTCAGATAAACATACAAAAATCCAACAGTCCCTACTGCAATTATACTGACACAACAACGCATCTCGATGCATTATGGGGGAAAGCTGTGTTATCCTGCACTATAGCGATATCCTGTCATACTATTCTCTCTGGTTCTCTGGAAATACCTTCCTACATCTAAGTATGTATGCAGAGGATTATGGGCAATTCCAAAGTAAACAGGATAACTATCATCAATGTATGAGTTGCACCCACAGCGTTAGCGATCAGGCAAGGGGAAGGCGAGAGGCCCCACCTCGATGACAGCATAGCCTTTAATGGGCCGGCTCATGACGGCATTGTTGTCCAGGGAGGTAACAGTGTACATGGAGCCGCCGTCGGACACCGAGGCACTGTCGCCACTGTCCAGCTGCTCCCCCAAGCTGCCCAGACTGCCCAGGCTGCCGGTGCTGCACAGCGAGATGTCCAGGCTCTCCTGGCTGGACACCGTGTGCGGCTCCAGAAGCCCCTGCTGTGGCAGAGGTCCGGAGGCAGCGACGGTGGCGGTAGCGGCGGTTGGGGCGGCTAGAAGCTCCTGGTCCACGGAGAGCTCGCTGGCGGTGCGTGACACGCCCTGAGAGGAGCTGCAGATGGAGGTCTGGCTGGTGGAGGCGGAGGCGGTGACACTCATGGCGGGGGTCACGCTGCTGGAGCTGTCGGGGCTTTCGTTCCCCCCCAATGAGGGTGGCCGCTCGGGCCCGGGGGTGGCGGCGGTCTTGGCCTCCTGAGCGGCCGGCTTGGGCCGCTTGGGATCCTCCTCCTGCAGTGGGATGAAGATCTCATCCTTGAAAAGGCCGCCGTGAGCGTTGCAAGCGCGACGGATGGCGGCGCGGACGGTGGCTTCCTCCAGGTGGGTGGGGATGCCGGACAGGACCAGCAGGCGGCTGTGGGCAGTGGGGCCGACCAGAGCCTGGCAGGCGTCTGCGATGGCGTCGCTGGTGACGCCCAGTCCCTGCGGGTCCTTCTTGGCCAGGTGCCGCAAGATCATGAGCAGTGTGAGGCCGCGGTGAAACCAGAGCATGTCCTCTGGTTTTCCAGCGGTCATGCTGAGCAGGGTGCCGTCGCCGTCTGAGAGCCGGGCGCCGGCCCCCACCGAGCCGGACGCGCCCCCCCGTT